>CM042423.1:7165147-7447313 GCA_023634145.1 Thymallus thymallus
CCGTTCTTTCTGCAAGTCATCTTGCACTGACCTGCTGCCACCCACACACACACACACACACACACACGCCCACGCCCACGCGCACACACACACACACACGCGCACGCGCACACACACACACATACACATACACACACACACACACACGCACACACACACGCACACGCGCACGCGCACACGCGCACGCGCACACACACACACATACACATACACACACACACACACATACACACACACACACACATACACACACACACACACACACACACACACACACACACACACACACACACACACACACACACACACACACACACACACACACACACACACACACACACACACACACACACACATATCCATACACATTCACACACACACACAAACAGACACACTCAAAACAGACCAAAAGGAAATGTCAAAATGGTCAAACATTTTAAGGTGTAAGACTTGCTGCCAACCCAATCTGTCCCGTATACATTTAAAATCGATGGGGCACTATAAACACATACAGATGTAGAATCCTAATTTGAGCCCATTTGCTACAGCAGGAAAATAATCCTGCAGCAACAGGAAGTGTACATTATTATGTGGATTATAATTAATGGCATTTTTTGTAGGGTTTGATACATTTTTGGTTAGAGCAAACCAAGTCTGACATTTTAAAGTTGAAATTACAAACTTTAGAAGCCCTTTTAAAAATCAAATACCTTACAATTCTCATCAACAAAGAATGATCAACTTAAAATCCTCCATCTGTAGAAGTTTAATTGGTCCACCATTCTCACTCAAGGGTGGAACAAATATAGCCTCTTACAAGGCACACCTCAAAATATGTTAATAAGCAAGAAAAATACAATACCATGCACCCACTAGTGGTCAAAAGCTTTATGGCACTCCAAAAATACAGTATGGTACTGTTTTCTGTGGGGTGGAATTACAGTATCATTCGAAATACAGCAATTATTTCCCTGCCCACAACCTTTTCCCACAATGCACCATAATTTACAGTATGCTGCAGTAAAACATTTCAGAGTGTTTTGCTGTTGATAATACAAAAAAATACTGTATAATTTATAGTTTTCTGTTACAGCGTAGCATAGACATCTTTGGGTAGAAATTGTCCTCAAGCACAGACCCAGGATCAGTTGTCCTTCCCCAATGCCAACCTACAACCTGCAACCCCAATGCAATCTGTGATGGCTATATCCATTTTTTTTAAATGAATGATATTGATTCTTGATTCTTGAAGAATATAACTTATAAATACCTCCCTCATGAGCTGCAAATCGAAATTAGGAAGGTGTTCCTAACGGTTATTATTTCTGCAAGCGAACCTCTGTGCCCCCCTACTGGTAGAACTGAATGCTCACAGCCAACTCTAAACACTTAAACTTGTCTTGAACACAGTGTGCTGATCTCTAAACATGAAATTCAACCTGGTTGGTCCACCACTGTGGAGGTTTACTAATGGTGAACACTAGATGGCGATGGAGCTTAGCTGTTGCCTGGTGTAGACACTTCAAACCTAGGAATTCTGAAAATATGTAAGTATCATCTAGTGGCAAAATCACTATAGTGACCGCTTACTCGTGTATCTCTAGAGTCTAGTCTATCATACCTGAAAAAATACAGTGTTGTTATAAGATTGGTGTCTGTGTTCATGTAAGCATTCAATTATAATTTATAGAGTTGGATGTGTGTGTGTGTGTGATATATTATTTGAATGAGGTCACATTAAGGACAGTCCACTACTCCTCCTTGTTCTCTCTCTTTTCACTATATAATCCGGTGAAAGAAAGAAAGGAGAGATGGATGAGAGAGGCAGAGAATGAGAGACAGAGAAAGAGTGTGTGTATGTGTGTGTTTGTGTGTGTGTGTGTATGTGTGTGTGTGTGTCTGAGTGTGGGTGAGAAACAACTCCATTGAGTCTAAACCAACAGCTCAGAGAGAGGTGTCAAATAAAAAGAAGTAGAGTTGGAAGGAAGTGGAGAGAGAGAGAGAGAGAGAGGGAGGGAGAGAGGGAGAGAAGGGGGAGAAGGAGGATCCATGTGACAGAAGAATGAACCAAATTCAGCGCCAGAGAAAAGGATAAACAAAGAGAAAAGGAGGGAAACAAGCCTTCCATTCTTCCCATGCACCTGCACCACGGCAAATGACAAGAAGTGGTCTAACCTGCCCACTCACTTCTTCACCCTCCTCTCCTCCCTCTGTCTCTCTCGCCACCACATCTCACGGTTTTACCAATTTGACCAAGTTTATCCACTTTTGTCCAAATGTTAAATTTCAAAGTTGCTCCAAACATCACATTTTGAAGTATTTTTGACACCCTGGGTTGACTCCTCATGCTCAGAATCATTCCATTTCTCCAAAATATCATATTTCGAAGTAAAGGGTTAAAGGCCCAGTGCAGTCAAAAACGTGCTTTTCCTGTGTTTTATATATATATTCACTCTATGAGGTTGGAATATTACTGTGATTTTGATACTGCCCTTTTAGTGTAAGAGGTGTTTGAAAGTTGAAAGTTTTGCCTGTTTTGCTGGGATGGAGTTTTAGCCTACCTGGTGATATCACCAGGCTGTACATTTGTTATTATAAACTGGGTGGTTCGAGCCCTGAATGCTGATTGGCTGACAGCCGTATACCGCGGGTATGATAAAATATTTTTTACTGTTCTAATTATGTTGGTAAACAGTTTATAATAGCAATAAAGCACCTCAGGGGTTTGTGATATATGGCCAATATACCACGGCTAAGGGCTGTGTCCCGGCACTCCGCCTTGCGACGTGCATATGAACAGCCCTTAGCCGTGGTATATTGGCCATATACCACACCCACTATGGCATTATTGCTTAAATAGACCACTAAGACAGAGAGTTCCAAACCTCTCTGCCAATAACAGCTAGTTTTCAGTTTCCCCCCTACCACTCAGACACTCCCAGACAGTCCTAGCAAAGTTCTTGCTTGAGAAAATGCTCTTTGCTAAGAAACTATTTTTGTTTCTTTTTGACGATTTTAACAGTAGGGTACGTAATTGTTACCCAGAAATGAATAGATATTGATATAAAAACGGCTGCATTGGACATTTAAAGTTTTGAATAGGGTTAAAATATTTAGTTTAGGCATTAATTCTGAATGGTTAAGTTAAAGGTTAAGGTTTGGGATAGGTTAAACCATAACCAGTTAAAATTAGTGTCTACCACTGGGATTGTTCAGTCGTGGTCAAAAGTTTTGAGAATGACACAAGTATTGGTCTCCACAAAGTTTGCTGCCTCAGTGTTGATGATGGCAATTTGCATATACTCCAGAATGTCATGAAGAGTGATCAGATGAATTGCAATTAATTGCAAAGTCCCTCTTTGCCATGAAAATGAACTTAATCCCCCAAAAACATTTCTACTGCATTTCAGCCCTGCCACAAAAGGACGAGCTGCCATCATGTCAGTGATTGTCTTGTTAACACAGGTGAGAGTGTTGACGAGGACAAGGCCATATCACTCTGTCATGCTGATTGAGTCATAATAACAGACTGGAAGCTTTAAAAGGAGGGTGGTGCTTGAAATCATTGTTCTTCCTCTGTCAACAATGGTTACCTGCAAGGAAACACGTGCCGTCATCATTGCTTTGCACAAAAAGGGCTTCACAGGCAAGGATATTGCTGCTAGTAAGATTGCACCTAAATCAACCATTTATCGGATCATCAAGAACTTCAAGGAGAGAGGTTCAATTGTTGTGAAGAAGGTGTCAGGGCACCCAAGAAAGTCCAGCAAGCGCCAGGACTGTCTCCTAAAGTTGATTCAGCTGCTGGATCGGGGCACCACCAGTGCAGAGCTTGCTCAGGAATGACAGCAGGCAGGTGTGAGTGCAGGTGTGAGTGCAATATCAGACTGATATTCTGCAAAAGGTACAGGGATTGGACTGCTGAGGAATGGGGTTGAGTAATTTTCTCTGATGAATCCCCTTTCCGATTGTTTGGGCCATCCGGAAAACACCTTGTCCGGAGAAGACAAGGTGAGCGCTACCATCAGTCCTGTGTCATGCCAACAGTAAAGCATCCTCAGACCATTCATGTGTGGGGATGCTTCTCAGCCAAGGGAGTGGGCTCACTCACAATTTTGTCTAAGAACACAGCCATGAATAAAGAATGGTACCAACACATCCTCCAAGAGCAACTTCTCCCAACCATCCAAGAACAGTTTGGTGACGACCAATGCCTTTTCCAGCATGATGGAGCACCTTGCCATAAGGCAAAAGTGATAACTAAGTGGCTCGGGGAACAAAACATAGACATTTTGGGTCCATGGCCAGGAAACTCCCCAGACCTTAATCCCATTGAGAACTTGTGGTCGATCCTCAAGAGGCGGATGGACAAACAAAAACCCACAACTTCTGACAACCTCCAAGCATTGATTATGCAAGACTGGCCTGCCATCAGTCAGGAAGTGGCCCAGAAGTTAATTGACAGCATGCCAGGGCGGATTGCAGAGGTCTTGAAAAAGAAGGGTCAACACTGCAAATATTGACTCTTTGCATAAACTGAATGTCATTGTCAATGAAAGCCTTTGACTCTTATGGAATACTTGAAATTATACTTCAGTGTACCATAGTAACTACTGACATAAAGATCTAAGAACACTGAAGCAGCAAACTTTGTGGAGACCAATACTTGTGTCATTCTCAAAACATTTGACCACGACTGTACACACGACCTTCGGATCGGAAGTTATTGTATTACGAAAAACCCAAGCCTACTTGATGTCAATAGCGCTCACTGTTGCCCCTAGGTCAATCTTGAGCATTCTGCCTGCACTCTCTCCCTCTCTCCCACTCTCTCTCTCTCTCTCTCTATCCTCTTCCCTCTTTCCTCTCTCTCTCCTTTTCCCATGCTCTCTTCCTCCCTCTCCCCGCTCTCTATCTTTCACCCCTTGCTTCATCCTCATCCCTCTCTCCCTGTTCTCTCCTGCTGACCCCTCTAACATAGTTTTCCTAAAACAGAGACACATTCGCTAAGCATTTGAAAAATCTCTCAGTGTGGAGAGAGGGAACTTTCTTTTATATGGAATGAAATTACAACAAGTGATACATACAGTATACTGTCATTAACTGTCGTTAACCATAAATAATCATGGTTATGCTTTTCACCTGAGAAATTTCCAAAGTTTAAATCATACAGCTACAGAGTCGCAAGTTTCAGAATACAACTAATGCTGAACTGTATCCTTCATCTGTTGTACAATATCTGCAACAGCAACACATTGTTCAGTATATGTAGTATATGTTCTGGGTGTCAGGTAAAGTGCCTTCAGAAAGTATTCACACCCCTTTACTTTTTACTCATTTTGTTGTGTTACAAAGTTGGATTACATTTTTGTCAAAGATAAACACAAAATATCCTGTAATGTCAAAGTGAAAAAATATTTATAATTTTTCCCACCCAAAAGATATATAATAATTAATAAAACACTAATATATCTTGATTAGATAAGCGTTCAACCTCCTGATTTAATAGATTTTATAATCACCTTTGGCAGTGATTACAGCTGTGAGTCTTTCTCTGTAAATCACTAAGAGCTTTCCACACCTGGATTGTGCAACTTTTGCCCATTATTCTTTTATAAATCCTCCAGGCTCTGTCAAATTGGTTGTTGATCATTGCTAGTCAACCATTTGCAGATCGTGCCATAGATTTTCAAACAGATTCAAGTCAACTGTAACTCCGCCACTCAGGAACATTCACTCTCTTCTTGGTAAACAACTCCCAGTGTCTGGTGGAAAGCAGACTGAACCAGATTTTCCTCTAGGAGTTTGCCTGTGCTTAGCTCCATTCCGTTACTTTTTTTTACTGAAAAACTTCCCATGCAGTCCTTAACGATTACAAGCATACCCATAATATGATGCAGCCACCATTATGCTTGAAAATATGGAGAGTGGTACTCAGTAATGTATTGCATTGGATTTGCCCCAAACATAACACTTTGTATTCAGGACAAAAAGTTATTTGCTTTGCCACAGTTTTCGCAGTATTACTTTAGGGCCTTGTTACAAACAGGATGCAACTGAGTTGGGAAGGACACCTGTATCTTTGTAGTGACTGTGTATATTGATACACCATCCATAGTGTAATTAATAACTTCACTATGATCAAAGGGATATTCAGTGTCTGCTTCTTAAATTATTAATATTCTTTTTTATTTTTTTTTACACATCTACCAAGCTGTGTCCTCTGCGAGGCATTGGAAAACCTCCCTGGTCTATGTGGTTGAATCTGTGTTTGAAATTCACTGCTTGACTGAGGGACCTTGATTTGTGGGGTACAGAGATGAGGTCGTCATTCAAGAATCATCTTAAACACTATTATTGCAAAGTATTATTGCAACTATCCATGCAACTTATTATGTGAATTGTTAAGCACATTTTTACTGCTGAACTTATTTAGGCTTGCTGTAACTAAAAGGTTGAAGACTTAATGACTCAAGACATTTCAGCTTTTCGATTTTTTTTTAATCATTTGTAAACATTTCGAAAAACATAATCGCACAGAATTCCACTTTGACATTAACATCTCAATTTAAACAATTTTAAATTCAGGCTGTAACACAATATGTAAAAAGTGAAGGGGTGTGAATACTTTTTGGAGACACTGTATATAGGCACTGTATATGTACAGTATATATAGAGAGATGTATATATGTAATGATGTTTTCCTTTTTTGGCCATCCCCATCCAGGATGTAACATTGGACACACACACACCCTTTAGGTGCCCGTGTCCGGATGAGGGAACCCCTCTCTCAGCCGGACCAGAGACCACAGGATAGAACAACACGCGCTGGCGGGTGGGCGGGTCCTTAAGATTGATGCTCGTGTGAAAAAGGTCCAGCGAATATCGTGCAGCTCAGGTTTATTCATGAATCTGCCTCCCGCCATGGCCGCTCAGCTGGTGCACGCTGTAAATCCAGCTCCCGCCAAAACAAACTTCACATGGGGTCTTTCATCAAGTTGTCATTTTATTTGTACAAGAAACATGATTCCATAAGATAAGCTATAGGCATCAATATTAACTGTATCAATACATGTAGGTTATTAGATTTTTCATTGTTCCGGGTAGACCTAACTGTCCAGTTATTATTCTGGACAGTTACTCTCTGATTTCCGTCGCGGCTGGAGCACGTGTATAGCTTTTCTCTCCTTGAAGGCGGACATGGCATGGCCTCACAGAGCGAAGCCGACATTATTCAGTCAAACCATTGGCCAACTATGCCGACGCAAAATTGCGAAGAGCCAAGTCCACAATAAAGTGTCTGTTGTTCATTCTGATTTGTAAATAGGCTAACCTCCACGCATTCTGACAGTGAAATAACTTCCAGGCGTGTATCTTAACCATCAGAAATTTACAAGAGAAAGTTGACAAAGGCTGAACAGTCGAGGAAACCTTAACAAGGGACCCATTTACAGTATACAGGGTGAGAGAGAGAGAGAGAGAGAGAGAGAGTGGGAGGAGAAGCTGGGAGGAGAGTTGAATTAATGAATTAAAATGTCCTGAGTCCAGTTGAGTAACTGAAAAAGCTACTTTTTCATTTATAAGGAGAGACAAGATAAAACTTGAGAGAAGAGGACAATCCAACTTCTACATGATCCCAATTACCAGCACAGCTCGAGATGCAACGGGAGAGATTGCAACTATTTGATTACATAATAACTCTGTGACATTTAACCGGAACCGGTACCAACTGACACTTCAGTCTCAGAGCAACCATAGATTTGTCTTTGGTAAATTCGGGATTAGATTAATAGGCTACAGAAACAGAAAATAATTGTTTTATTGTTAGGCATATTAGAATTAGAATGACAATATAAAGATACTACAATCAGGATCGAAATCTGTAGACAATGAAAGTTGCGGGTCTCGTGATCATGCTTGCGAGAGAACGGTCAACAAGTGCGCATTGCTCCAATCCATGAGGTCGCACTGATCAACTAAAAAGGCAACAAATAGGCTAATTGATCATAATATACATTTTTTTAAATGGTTTTTGGAGGATAAAACACTTTTAAAAGTCTCAAAATTGCATTCAACAATTGCAACAAAAGGTAAGTGATGACACGCACATTCTAATCAATGGGCCTAAATTCAGTTTGCTTTAATTAGCTTTCTAGATCATCAACAATTATTTACTTATTGTTATCTTACAGAATACATTTAATTTGTTAGCAGCAAAGCTATTTGGTGATTATTCACCTCAGAGACCACAGGGAGTTATATCAATAGGGTCTAATATAAAACGGCCAGTACTTGATGAGAAGTTATACCTATTAAGTTAGAAAATTGATTGATGAATGTTTCACCCTCTTCACGAAGAATGACCATTATACGGAAATGAATTGGAATGTTATTTGGCTTAGTATGCAAAGACAACATGGGAAGAGAGCACAGGTGCACCCAAACACAGAGAACAGGATAAGTGTAGCCTATTAATGCTAGAGTACTGGTTGGGCCAACTGTGTGTGTGGCATTTGTAAGTGGAGCTGGAGTTTGTGGACAAAACTACCGTTTAGATAGGAGATGCTGGAATCATGTTTTTTTCCTTTTTTCCATCGCACCTTGTAAAATAATAAGGAAAGTTTTCTTGTGACCGTAATTACGTTTACAGCATTCTCTGCGTTTTGAATCAATAAAAATGTTAGTATTTAGTAACAGTACTTGATTTGAATTTTATCATTTTGATTTAATTGTCACTTTGATTATTCATTTTCTTCCGTCCCACTTTAAGTTAAGTACAAATGTCAAAGGCTTTATATAGCACTACATAAATGCTTGACAAATCATCTATAACCACATGTCATACTCTATAAATGGTGTATAAAGGATGACATAACCATTCCCACTGTAGGGTGAATTGCCAAATGTGACACAAGGCACTGTGCATGTTAATAACCCATTTAAAGAGTGTGACAAACTTATAGATGATTTGTCAAGCATTTATGTAGTGTTTCTGAAGCCTTTATGTACACTGTAAAAATCCTGTTGTTTTATGATAATAACTTACTGGCAGCCAGTTACCTGTAAGTAAAAAAAAGTACAGTATGCTACCGTAATTGTACTTTTACAGTCTTTTTGGAAATTACGGTAACATACTGTACCTTTTTTTTATAGTAACATGCAGGTAACTGGCTGCAAGTAAGTACAGTGTATGTATGCCTTTATAAGCTGTACTTCATTTAAAGTGGGACCTCAGTTCCTGTCTGTCAAAAACTGCAGAAGAATGATGTCATAAAAACACATTGTTGTAGACTGTATTAGTGTTGATTGTTGTTATAAATCACACCTGTAGGAAGGCAACCTGACCCGGGACACATTGAGGAAGATCACCATGGATACTGAGAGGGTGCCGACAAATTACCTCTGGCACCAACCTTGGCACTATAACATCAATCTCCTCTCTGGCACAATGATTAGAGTTTAAATTAGACATTAAAGAACAATCACTGGCTGCATTTTACAAGTCTAGTCTTCAATGTGTAAAACAGACACTAAAGAGATGTAAACATTTAAATTGGGTTACATTAAATGCGTTAGATACAAATACTGTAAAGCTGTTTTGTGATTACTCTTGTTATTGAAAGGCTGGCGAGGGTACGAAAACTATTCAATGTATCTTGAATGTAGTAAACACACAGTGTGTAAGTAGTGAATCCTAGGTAGCCTTATTTAACCTTTATTTAACGAGGCAAGTCTTAAGAACAACTTCTTATTTACGATGACGGCCTACCTACAGGGTCAGCCATAGTAGTACGGCGCCCCTGGAGCAAATTAGGATTAAGTGCCTTGCTCAAGGACATATCGACAGGTTTTTCACCTTGTCGGCTCGGGTATTTGAACCAGCGACATTTCATTTATTGGCCCAACGCTCAAACCACTAGGCAACCAGCTGCAGCCTAGCGGTTAAGAGCTAGTAACCGAAAGCTTGCTGGTTCAAATCCCCCAGCCGACTAGGTGAAACATCTGTCGATCTGACCTTGAGCAAGGCATTTAACCCTTGAGCAAGGCACTTAACCCTCTGGATAAGAACGTCTGCTGAATGCCTAAAACGTAAATTTCAAATGTACCTGAGTTACCCATACAGGTACAGACGTGCTTGCTTCTCAAGTGTCAATTTGTAGGTAGTTTGAGTTCTTCGATCACAAATAGTTTGGTTAAGAAGTTGCGCCAGTGCTTGTTTGGAGAGGCTGTGTGGGGACTTTTACACCTTATACTGTTCATGTGTAATATACAAGACTAGATTGTTGCTTGAATATGTCCGTTAGAGTTACTCAAGTGTCATAGAGTGGTGGTTGAGTGCCTATGTAGGGTACATGAGAATCTCAAACTCATTCACATCAAACCGACTGGAGCACAGGGCACCAGCAAACTATCTCCACTTAACACCTGGCTGGGTGCATCAATGTTGATTTTTTGGGTTGAGAAGTCGTTTTTTTAGTTTGAAGGGTCCTTTCAGTGTTGTGGGGCGGTTGTTGTAGTGTTTTCATGGGTTGCTCGGAGGTCATGGAGTGTTGTGTAGAGGTTGTTTGGTGAATTGGAAGGGTGCACACAGAGAGACAGGAAGGAGTATCGTGGATCACACTGCTCAGGAATACTAATGAGTATCTTTTGTCACCAATCTGTCTCTATATACCTCTCTCTCTCTCTCTCTCTCTCTCTCTCTCTCTCTCTCTCTCCTCTTAATTCAAGTCCTTTTTCCCCTTCTCTTCCCCCTCACACACTCAAACACATACTCACATAGGATCACACAAACCATTGCGCGTGCACACACACACACACACACACACACACACACACACACACACACACACACACACACACACACACACACACACACACACTTTCTCCCTCTCTCTCACTCAGTCGTATTTTTCAATGGTGGCTTTTGTCCCTTTCATCTCTCTAAACAAAGGATTCTTTTGCACACAGGACAGAGTGAGAGAGAGATGGAGAGAGGGAGGAAAGGGAAGGGAAAGGGGGATACCTAGTCAGTTGTACAACCGAATGCTGTTAACTGAAATGTGTCTTCCGCATTTCACCCAACCCCTCTGAATCACCACACGAAATCCAGATTGGACTTGACATGAGATTTTAAGGCAGCCTGGTAACAAACCTTTGGAAATTGAAATATATTTTTTTATAACTCATAATTTGATTACAAAAGAAGAGAGATTATAAATAGGAAGAGGACAGAAGTGTTAAAAGGAATACTAAACGGGAAAATAATAGTAACAATAATAATAGTAACAATAATAATAGTAACGGTTATTTCAGAAGTATCAACATTGATATATTGAGATGGCCGTATTGTGTGTGTCTCTGTACATTTGAATGTGTGTTTACTGTATGTGTGGGTGGGGCTCAGTAGGGTTCAGAGGTCAGCTGTGAATGTACTCGGCCTATTACACACGCCTGTCCGAAGTCCCGCCTCCTCAACCCCCCGCCCCCTCATTTGGTATTCTGAGCACAGAAATCTACACAGATCCTTATTCATACTCACAGTGGGAGCTTCAGCACCAGAGAGAGACTAAGGGAGAGAGGGAGAGAGGGAGAGAGGGAGGGAGGGGGAGAGAGAATAGAGTAAGCGAGTAGGGACACACAGAGCGAAAGGTCAGAAAGTAGAGCGTATCAGATCGCCTTGTTCTCTGCCTTTTGTTTTAGTTGGTTATTTTTTTATTGGTCTGGAAAGCAGAGGCAGGCAGAGACAAAAGGACCATTTAGCCAAGAGAGAGAGAGAGAGAGAGAGAGAGAGAGGGAGAGAGAGAGAGAGAGAGAGAGGGAGAGAGAGAGAGGGAGAGAGGGAGAGAGAGAGAGAGAGAGAGAGAGGGAGAGAGAGAGAGAGAGCGAGAGGGAGAGAGAGAGAGGGAGAGAGAGAGAGAGAGAGCGAAATAATAGAAGGATAGCGAGAGATAGAGAGAGATAGAGGAAAAGAAAGAGAGATAGAGAGAGATAAAGATAGAGAGATAGAGAGATAGAGAGATAGAGAAATAGAGAGTGTGTTAGAGATAGAGACATATACTGTATATATATAGAGAGCGAGATAGAGAGATTAAAATATAGAGATAGAGAGAGAGAGAGATAGATAGAGAGATAGCGAGAGAGATAGAGAGAGAGCGAGAGAGACCAAAATAATAGAAGGATAGCGAGAGAAAGAGGAAAAGAAAGAGAGATGGGGGATAGAGGGAGAGATGGAGGAGAGAGAGAGAGGGAGAGAGCGGGGGAGGTGGTAGAGGGATAGAGACAGAGACTGAGATAGAGAGAGAGATAGAGACTGAGACTGAAATAGAGATATATAGAGATAGAGAGATAGAGAGATAGAGATAGAGAGAGAGAGAGAGAGATAGAGAGATAGAGATAAAGAGATAGAGATAGAGAGAGAGAGAGAGAGAAAGATAGATATAGAGATAGAGAGATAGAGATAGAGATAGAGATATAGAGATATAGAGATAGAGAGAGAATTAGAGAGAGAGATAGAGATAGAGATAGAGATATATATAGAGAGAGATATAGATAGAGATATAGATATAGAGATATATATATAGAGATAGAGATAGCGATAGAGATAGAGATATCAACTTTGAAAATGTTATGCAATTAAAATAAACAAAAATGTATTTTCCTTATGGGGAAAAAGTTAGGACACCCCTACCTTTACCATCACATAATATGGCTAAAACTTGAATTAGGTGTTACAAAACAAGTGCAAATGATTAGAAAACATTAGAGAGAAACATAGGAGGGTCCAGCCTTCCATAAAGATCAGAAAATTGGTCTGGTTTGGTCTTAACTATATGGGTGTGTGGTAACACATCATTCAAAGATCAAAAGACCTACCCGAGGCCCTCAGAAGAAAGATTATTGATGGGGAATAAGTAAGCCTTGTTTCTGTTCCTGGTTTTGTATGGGGAATAAGTAATTCTTGTTTCTGTTCCTGGTTTTGTATGGGGAATAAGTAAGCCTTGTTTCTGTTCCTGGTTTTGGATGGGGATTAAGTAAGCCTTGTTTCTGTTCCTGGTTTTGTATGGGGAATAAGTAAGCCTTGTTTCTGTTCCTGGTTTTGGATGGGGATTAAGTAAGTCTTGTTTCTGTTCCTGGTTTTGTATGGGGGAATAAGTAAGCCTTGTTTCTGTTCCTGGATTTGTATGGGGAATAAGTAAGTCTTGTTTCTGTTCCTGGTTTTGGATGGGGAATAAGTAAGCCTTGTTTCTGTTCCTGGTTTTGGATGGGGAATAAGTAAGCCTTGTTTCTGTTCCTCTTGATCCAGCCAGCGTGATGTGCTGCAGACACATCTGAGCGCCTTAGCATTATAGAGGGGCTTTTAAAATGAACAGACAGCTGTGACTTCAAGCTGAAAAGGGGGCTTTTACTTTGAAAGGGCAGCTGCTGCTCTGTCTGAAAAGACAAGGATGAAGAGAGAGAGTTTAAATGGACCACATTGACAGCCACAGTCCACATCTGTCCATCTGAAAAAGTGTGTCCCATTTATAATCTCACTCTCTTTCTCTCCCTTTCTTCATGTCTTCCCTCCCCCCCTCCTCCTGTCACCTCTTACATTCATCCCTTTATCAACCTCTCTCCCTATCTTCCTTTCCCTTTCTGTCTTTTCTCACAAACTCTTTTCAACTTGTTTTTCATAATCTTTGACTTTGCACTTACAATATTTATCTCTTCCTCTCTCTGACCCCCTCTCCCTCCTCACCCCTCTCCCTCTTCACCCCTCTCCCTCCACCTCTCTCCCTCACTCTAATTTCCACTGTCACCCTCTTCCTTTCCAATTTCTCCATTCTACTCCCCCATCCCTCCCTTCTTCCCCTGATAAAGCTGCAGCCATGACTTCGGCCACTCCCCCCTCCTCACGCGGCTCCTCCCCTCAGAAGGTGTGTCACTCCATGACGCAGACCGAGGTTCTGAAGCCGCTGCTGGGGGCAGGGGGGGCAGCGGTGGCAGGGGGGGCAGCGACGGCGGTGTGCGCGCTCCGACGGAGACGGCGCGTTCTCTCCAAAGACGGGCACAGCAACGTGCGCATCGAGCATGTGAGCGGGCGCGGGGCGATGTACCTGCGTGACATCTGGACGACCTTCCTGGACATGCAGTGGCGCTACAAGCTCTTCCTGTTCTCGGCCACCTTCGCTGGGACCTGGTTCCTGTTCGGGGTTCTATGGTACCTGGTGGCGTTGGTGCACGGAGACCTGCTAGGTGAGGATGGACGGAGAGAGAAAGGGGAGAGAGAAAGGCATTAGAGAACAATGATACAGCAGAATACCAGTATAATCAGTTTGTACCTCCCCTATAATCAGTTTGTACCTCCCCTATAATCAGTTTGTACCTCCCCTATAATCAGTTTGTACCTCCCCTATAATCAGTTTGTACCTCCCCTATAATCAGTTTGTACCTCCCCTATAATCAGTTTGTACCTCCCCTGTAATCAGTTTGTACCTCCCCTATAATCAGTTTGTACCTCCCTTATAATCAGTTTGTACCTCCCCTATAATCAGTTTGTACCTCCCCTATAATCAGTTTGTACCTCCCCTATAATCAGTTTGTACCTCCCCTATAATCAGTTTGTACCTCCCCTATAATCAGTTTGTACCTCCCTTATAAGCTTCAACCCTTAGACCTTAAGCTTTCTCACAACCTTGCCTCTCTCCCTGTGCCTCCCTTCTCCACCCCTCCCTCCAGAGTTTGACCCTCCGTCCAACCACACCCCGTGTGTGATGCAGGTGCAGACTCTGACGGGGGCGTTCCTCTTCTCACTGGAGTCGCAGACCACCATTGGCTATGGCTTCCGTTGCATCACAGAGGAATGTCCTGCCGCCATCATCCTCCTCATCCTCCAACTGGTCATCACCATGGTGCTTGAGATCTTCATCACTGGAACCTTCCTCGCCAAGGTACCTTACCCTTCCCCTGGGCAGATGGATAAGATGTTCACTTTTCCATCCATCACATTCATTGATAAAGTATTCCACCACTATACAGTATGAATATACATTATAACACTCTGATAAATGTAAACTCTGGATCTACACGTCACATTTTCTATACCACAATATACCACAATTTTCTATACCACAATATTCTATACCTCTTCCTTCTTATCATTCTAACCCTCTATAACAAGAGTTATCTGCTTCCCTCTCTCTATCTCTCACTCAAGGTCAGAGTTATCTAGATGTGTGTTTGTGTGTGTGTGTGTGTGTGTGTGTGTGTGTGTGTGTGTGTGTGTGTGTTTCTATGTGAGTGTGTGTGTTGGGGGTGCAGGTTAAGATGATAGGAAGTTCATGCCCTCAATATGTATTGATAAGGAGTTTTACAGTAGGTTGTGCAGCATAATAATATTTACTGAAACAGGATATGTTCCCGAGAGCATTGTGGGTAGTGTAGTTCATCATGGTACACTCTGTGACTCTGACCCACTCTTCCCCATTGTGCTCAGGTGGCGCGGCCCAAGAAGAGAGGAGAGACTGTGAAGTTCAGCCAGCACGCCGTGGTGTCCAATCACGAGGGCCGACCCTGCCTCATGATCCGTGTGGCTAACATGCGCAAGAGCCTGCTACTGGGCTGCTCGGTAGAGACACAGTGTGTGTGTGTCTGTGGGTGTGTGTGTGTGTGTGTGTGTGTGTCTGTGAGAATGACGCAGTTGTCATTTTCCATCGCACATGTTCCCTAACCAAATGACTCCATTTTGTCTCCTAGGTGACGGGGAAGTTGCTCCAGACGTCCCAGTCCAAGGAGGGGGAGACGGTGCGTCTGGACCAGAGGAATGTTCCCTTCCAGGTAGACACGTCCAGCGACAGCCCCTTCCTCATCCTCCCCCTCACCTTCTACCACATCATAGACGACAGCAGCCCGCTCAGAGCCTGGGCCGCCAAGGGTAGGGTTGATTACATAGCTTAACGTTTAAAATGTCAGTTATTTGTGTTGTGTGTTCTTCTTCAATTGGTCCTATTTCATAGGAGTGGCCTAAAACATGGTTCCTAGGCACTACAGTGCAACATACTAACTTAGCTTAACACTTACAATAGGAGTTATTTGTGTTTTGTGTTCTCCTTCAATTGGTCCTATTTCATGACCTAAAACTTGATAGTTACCAGTTCCATAGGCAGGTACAGTGTAGTTAAAGTCTAGTGTTCTTGTCCTATTGGTCCAACTTGATATTGCTGTAAGTGGCCTAAGACATGGTAGTTACATAAACAGGCAGGTTCAGTGTTCAGTTGTAGTAGTGGTATAGTGTACTAGAGTACCTTACAGTATGTTTAAAGTCGGTGAGGTTGTTGCTATAGTTGACCATCTCCCATGTCTTGATTCATCAGCAGAAGGAGAGGGTCAGTCGGGGTGTGGGAATGGAAAGCGATCCGTGTGGAGAGAAAGAGAAGGGTGAATTTAGGAGATTAGAGGTCACTGCTGTGATGGATAGAGGTCACTTGGAACAGGGCCAGGACAGTGGAGGATGGGGCGGATGGGCGGGGGCTGGAACATAACTATAATAATTTGTACATTGCAAATTGGCCACAACTAAGCCAAAAAGGAGATTGTATTTGAAAATAACATTTTTGCCGACCCCTGGTGTAGAGGGTTGTGTGTGTATGTTTGTGTACGTGCGTACTGTATGAATATGCGTGCATACTGTATATGTGAATGCGTGTGTACACAGCAAATTGGCCAGTGTTACATTTCTAGTGTTGATTCAGCAGTTAAATCCACTCTGTAAGAGTGAAATTAAAACTCAGGGGTGTAAAAGAGTTATTGTTTTACACTGTGTAGAGTAAAACAGTCCCATCAAAACCACACCCATCATTATCAGATTTCCCAGAATGCTCTACTGTGTTTTTGCATGTACAGTACATTGATTTATGAATTAATCTTATGCCACACAAAAATAAATATTTTTTATAAATAAAATAAATAAATTTTTCTAAACTAATAAAAGTTAGATGTATTGCACCCGGTACTGAAATAGTTGTTCCAGTTTAAATGGTTTAGGTAGTCTCCTTTATCAATTTTCATTTTTCTGCCAGTCATTCTGAATGCGGGTTGCGGGTCAATAAAAATTCCAACTGTTGGACATCCAAGCTCTGTCTGGATTCCAATAGAAATTACACATCACTTTGCAAGACAGCATAATGTGACTTGCAGGCCTGATGTGGCCTGTAAACCAGGAGTTTCCTAACACCAGTGAGCAATCAAAGAAAGGCCTTATGATACATGTAACGTATTGTATAGTGTAATAGTTTCATTTTAATGATACCATTCGTCTAGGAACTCACTTGGTGAAAGCCACAGGCCTTTAAATAAAAAGAATTCAACAACCATTGATGGGTCACTAACAAACACAGTCATGGGTTGTAAATCAACAATTCACTCAAAAAGAAAAGGCACCCTGGGAAAAATGCAAATGAGACTTTACACCATTTCATTATAGTTCACGCCAGTGTAGAGTGAAGTACCTATTAGTTCGCTCCAGTGTATAGTGACATTTTTGGTGTCTGGGTGATGGCACCGGGAGAGGGATCTCTCTCTCTCTCCATCTCTGTGTGTGTGTCAGTGGAATTTGTGTGTGAGTGGGTGCCAGGGCTTCTCATTAAAAGACAATGGGGTACAGTCTGGTACAGTGAGGGGTGCTGACACACAGCCGGGGGGGGGGGGGGGGGGGGGGGTCCTCTTACAGGAGGACAGGCCTCTCATCACCACTAACCACAGAGCTATTACTGACCCATACTGATCACTGATCAACCTCTACCGCTCTACTCCTTCACTGCTCTACCTCTCTCTCTCTCTCTCTCTCTACCGCTCTCTCTCTCTCTACCTCTCTCTCTCTCTCTCTCTCTCTCTCTACCTCTCTCTACCTCTCTCTCTCTACCTCTCTCTCGCTCTCTATCTTTCTACCTCTCTCTCTCTCTCTCTCTCTCTCTCTCTACCTCTCTACCTCTCTCTCTCTCTCTCTCTCTACCTCTCTACCTCTCTCTCTCTCTACCTCTCTCTCTCTCTCTCTCTACCTCTCTCTCTCTCTCTCTCTACCTCTCTCTCTCTACCTCTCTCTCGCTCTCTATCTTTCTACCTCTCTCTCTCTCTCTCTCTCTCTCTCTACCTCTCTACCTCTCTCTCTCTCTCTCTACCTCTTTACCTCTCTACCTCTCTACCTCTCTCTCTCTCTACCTCTCTACCTCTCTACCTCTCTCTCTCTCTCTCTCTCTCTCTCTCTCTACCTCTCTCTATCTACCTCTCTCTCGCTCTCTCTCTCTCTCTACCTCTCTCTCTCTCTCTCTCTCTCTCTCTCTCTCTCTACCTCTCTCTCTCTCTCTCTCTACCTCTCACTCTCTACCTCTCTACCTCTCTCTCTCTCTCTCTCTCTACCTCTCTCTCTCTACCTCTCTCTCGCTCTCTCTCTATCTTTCTACCTCTCTACCTCTCTCTCTCTCTCTCTCTACCTCTCTCTTTCTACCTCTCTACCTCTCTCTCTCTCTCTCTCTCTCTACCTCTCTCTCTCTACCTCTCTCTCGCTCTCTCTCTCTCTCTCTACCTCTCTCTCTCTCTATAATGGGTCTCTATTCAGTGGAGCTCCAACTCCTCCAGTTAAATTGACTGTGGTCAGATTGTATGGCATTGTGTTACTTTACACTTAATACGGCTTTTTAATGATGCCTGATCCCGGATAACACTCCATTTGGCTTTTGGCTTCACACAGTGTACCTTGAAAATGTAAGTGATATCTGAAAAAATGGTAATACTATCTTAAAGTATCATAATACTATTATCAAAATACTAACAGTACATAATACTATGACATTATCCCCTGCACTATCTATCTTCTAATCTGGCCTCCTCTCACGGCAGCGCTCAACTCCCCATGATGCATTTCTGTAGAAATATCTGCACCTCTTTGGGGCACACGGATGGGGAGTTGGGGACTTTTCAAAATATGGTGGGACACTGTCACGAGTTTCTGTAAGGGCACTAATATGAATCCCTCAGTACATTGTAGTTGTCCACAGGAGTGAGAAGAGAGGTTTTTAATATAACCTTTATTTTACTAGGCAAGTCAGTTAAAAACAAATTCTTATTTACAATGACAGCCTACAAACAGTGGGTTAACTGCCTTGTTCAGGGGCAGAACAACAGATTTTTACTTTGTCAGCTCGGGGATTCAATACAGCAACCTTCTTAGTTACGGGCCCAATGCTCGAACCAGTCGGCTACCTGCCGCCCCGATGTAAAGTCTGTTGAGAAGAGCACCGTCAGGACTGCTCAAACCAGTAGTCGAGAACAACATTAGAGACAACAGACTAGACTGTCTACCATTTCATGCATTGTGTGTGTGCTTGCGTGCGTGCATACGTGTGTGAGATATTTGTGCATGCACGTTTGTGTGTAAGCATGTGTGTGTGTGTTGCGAAGTGCTATGTTTTTGTCTCAGTGAGAGCAGTACTGGGTCCGGGTTAGGGTTAAGAACTGTTTACACAGATGACAGGGATCATCTCTGAATGTGGGCTGTTGGTGCTTGTTGGATTGTACACTGAGTGTACAAATAATTTGGAACATCTCGTCTTTCCATGACATAGACTTACCAGGTGAATCCAGGTGAAAGCTATGATCTCTTATTGATGTCACTTGTTAAATCCACTTCAATCACTGTAGATGAAGGTGAGATGACAGGTAAAAGAAGGATTTTTAAACCTTGAGACAATTGAGACATGGATTGTGCAATTTTTTTTAACTAAATGTATTTGAGTGTTTACCCGCATTTGTAACTTGAGTCTGATAATTATCTGTACAAAACAGTTAATCTGATAATGCTGATATAAAAATACTTGCTTTATATATGTTTTCCAGTTTCTTTAAATACATTGCAAATGCAATTGATATCTATGTGATAGCAGAAATGGTCTATTCAATCCTTTACCAGACACTCATCCAGAGCAACTTAAAGTAGTGAGCTCATGTTTTTTCAAACTTGTTTGTACTGGTGCACTGTGGGATCTGAACCTACAACCCTAGCATTAGCAAGCACCATGCTCTACCAAGCGAGCCACATCATCACATCACATCATCACGAACCACTTGATGTCTCAATGTACTCAATTACTGTAATGTGCATTGTTTTTCTTCATGGAGATGGAAAGTCTACAGGTACAAACCTAGATGACCAGCCTCTGTACGATACAGTAATGTACATTTACATCAAGTGGTTTGTAAGGATGGTAAATTAATATTGCACTAAAAGTGGTTGTTTTCCATGTTATTTGATCGAGAAAAATATTTAAGTTGACGTGGATGTTTTGGGTCTTTTCCCATAACTTTGCACCTTTTGATGTAAATGTTTGAGGACAGGGTTTTGTTCTTTCTGGATTCCATTAAAATTATGATCTCAGAGAAAGGGACAGGACAACAACTCGTACAATTACAACTACTGAATCCTGCAAGATAACATTCTTAATTATACAAATACCAAAATCTGCCAAAGCAGAGATGCTGAAAAATGTTTATGCCAGACGTCTATATCTGTCCGCTAATACGTCCTCTAAGGGCCCAGTGCACTACTTTTGTGAACAAATATTATAATTGTATCTAGATATTTTTTAAGGAGGTGCAGCACCCTCAGCACCTCTACTTCCTTATGGGATTGTGTATTTTATTTTTTATTTTATTTCACCTTTATTTAACCAGGTAGGTCAGTTGAGAACAAGTTCTCATTTGCAACTGCGACCTGGCCAAGACAAAGCAAAGCAGTGCGACAAATAACAACACAGAGTTACACATTAAACAAACAGTCAAAAACACAAAAGAAAAATCTATATACAGAGTGCAAAATGTAGTGCAAAAATGCAGTAAGGTTAGGATTGTGTATTTATGCCATTCAGTGGGTGAACAGAACACTTTCGACACCTTGTAGAGTAAATGTCTTGACGAATTGAGGCTGTTCTGAGGGCTAAAGCGGGGGTGTAACTCAATACTAGGAAGGTGTTCCTAATGTGTTGTATACTTGCATGTTTCTTGTCTTGCTTATCATTTCTCTAATGGTGCTTGTGTGTAACTGAATGGGAATGCTTGCCTGTGAATGGTATCATCATTTTTTTAATGTCTTTGTATGAATGTATGATCCGATTCTGGAACAACTGCATGTAAGGGTGCGTGTAACTATAGTAGTCGTGTGCGTCATTGCACCCATTTGTGTGTACAGTAAGTGTGTGTTTCTGTGTCTTGTGGTATACTTGTTGTGAGAGAGTGTACATGCATGTGGTAAGAGACTTCTCTCAACCGACTCTGGTTATATCTCCATTTTAGCTTTGGTTTTACGCTTGGAAGTGACCAGAGAATTTAGTCCATCTGGATTTAGTAGAGAAATCAGTGTGTAGCTACTGTGCGTTGGAAAATAAAGATTAGCCTTTTACTGCTAATATCCCATTCTTGCTTATAGTGATAATGGCTTTGTACCTCTTTCATTCTGTCCTATGCTTGGAATTTAGAAGAAATCTGTTTTGTGATCTGGATTCAGTAGAGAAATCGGATGGTATCTTTAGAATTTTCATTTGTTATCCAATTGTTGCTTAGGGATTTGTAGTGCTAAATAGTTTGTATCTTTCATTCATTCTACCTGTGTTCTAGGAGGAGGGTGGACGGATCCGGATGTGGCGGACTTTGAGCTGCTGGTGATCATGAGCGCCACGGTGGAGCCGACATCCGCCACCTGCCAGGTGCGCACCTCATACCTGCCTGACGAAATCCTGTGGGGGTACGAATTCCCCCCCGTGGTCTCCCTGTCGCCATCTGGGAAGTACGTGGCTGACTTCGCCTTCTTCGACAAGGTGAACAAAACGAAGACCCCGCCCCTCTTCAAACAGGCCCCGCCCCCAAGCCCGGCCATGCACTCGTCCCGCAGCAGCCGAGGGGGCGCGGGGGAAGGGGCAGACCCGGAGAAGATTCAACTAGAGGAGAGCTATCGAGGGGAGGAGAGGGGGAGGGGCAAGGGGAGGGGGAGAGATAGTAGCCCCCTCAGTGTCCGTATCAGTAATGTATAGAGAGAGAGAGAGAGAGAGAGAGAGAGAGAGAGAGAGAGAGAGAGAGAGATAGTAGCCCCCTCAGTGTCCGTAACAGTAATGTATAGAGAGAGAGAGAGAGAGAGAGAGAGAGAGATAGTAGCCCCCTCAGTGTCCGTATCAGTAATGTATAGAGAGAGAGAGAGAGAGAGAGAGAGAGAGAGAGAGAGAGAGAGAGAGAGAGAGAGAGAGATAGTAGCCCCCTCAGTGTCCGTATCAGTAATGTATAGAGAGAGAGAGAGAGAGAGAGAGAGAGAGAGAGAGAGAGAGATAGTAGCCCCCTCAGTGTCCATATTAGTAATGTATAGAGAGAGAGAGAGAGAGGATGGAGGGAGGGAGAGAGAGAGAGAGAAAGGAGAAAAGAGAGAAGATATGTATGGAGATTGATAAATGATCAAGTGAGAATAAAGAGTTGAATGAAAGAGAGATGAGCTGCTCCCCTGTTGGGAAATGTGAACACACACACTCCTTTTAAGGACTTGATGGGTATGTATCGCCCCCTTGTGGTTGGTAAGGATTCAACAGGTGAGAACCTTCAAAGGACAAAACACATCCCATCTGTGTCTACTGTTCTGTAATCAAAGAAGGACTAAGGGAGCTTTTCAAACTTCATTTGTCTGTATTTTTTATGAGAGGACTTGTGTGACTGGAAAGGTCAAGGTTGACTGGTTTACCAGGACAAAGCATGGTTTACGAGGAAATAATCACAGAACCATGCAGTGGAGGCTGCTGAGGGGAGGACGGCTCATAATAATGGCTCGAACAGAGTAAATGGAACGACATCAAAAACATAGAAACCATGTGTTTGATGTATTTGATAACATTCCGCTCATTCCACTCTAGCCATTACCACAAGCCCGCACTCCCCAATTAAGGTGCCACCAACCTCCTGTGGAATCATGGTACTGTTACTGTTTTTAACACAGAAAGGTACTCTGACATGAGAGTGGAAATACTGGAGAAAAAAACAAAGAATAATTCTTGAAGGATTTTAATTGAATATATGATATTGTATGTATACTGTATGTATTTGTCCCTAACGATGCGATTCATCTGAGTATATGCTTAGCAGGGTTGGGGTGAATTCCATTTAAATTCCAGTCAATTCCGAAAGTAAACCAAATTCCAATTCCAAATTGTACACATTGAAAAGCACTGAAGAGAAATGGAAATGGGAGTTTCAGTGTACTTCCTGAATTGACTGGAATTGAAATGGAATTCACCCCAACCCTGATGTTTAGTGTTTCTGTTATTTCATGTTTTCTTTTTCACTGGAAGATATGTATTGGAGATGTATGTTAACAATACTAAAAGCACTTTAACTTGATGGTGTGTGTGTATGTATGCACAAGCATGTTTATATGTTTCAGTCAGTGTGAGTCTGCATGTATGTGTGTTTTAACATATGCATGTTCATATATACAGTATGTACTTGTTATTCCTCCGTAGACTGTACTTCAATACCTGATCACTCCAGTGGTCATTCTAAAACATGCCACTAAACTGTGCCTTTTGATGTGCCACTGTCCGTGCAGTCGAGCATCAGATTTCTATATCATGTGGTGTGGTTAGCTGACATGTTTAACACCTATCCAAGCATTGTGAGATCTGGCAGGCATCTG
The DNA here is from genome assembly GCA_023634145.1 of Thymallus thymallus. Taxonomy (NCBI): domain Eukaryota; kingdom Metazoa; phylum Chordata; class Actinopteri; order Salmoniformes; family Salmonidae; genus Thymallus; species Thymallus thymallus. Next base: position 7,188,843 of record CM042423.1, read on the forward strand.
CAACGAAGTCAGGCAAGAATTCTACAATTGCCTGTGATTGGTTATAATGTGTTGGCCAGGCCAGGGCCCATCTATAATACTGGAACCTCATCACCCTAACAGATAATATACTATGAAGTGTTGTCCAGGCCAGGACCCATCTGTAATACTGGAACAGATAATATACGATGAAATGTCTGTTTTTAATAAATGTGCAGATTTACAACAGCTCTGTATTGGTCCGTCTCTGTCATCGAAACCCCAACACCTGTGTTGGTTTCAGTGAAACTAGCACTAAAGACATATACCACATGCTTTTGTTGCTGCACACAATGGACTCCTGATCCCAGAGGGCAGCATTAGGAGAGAACCGGGACAAAAGTAAGCATTTTAGTTTTCACCCTTAATTACTCAGAGAACGGGTCTCAAACCTTACTAGCATGAGATACTTTTACTTTCTGTCACAACCTACACATTTTCTTCTAGCTTTCAAATAGGCACATTCTCCTCTTCTCCTCTCCCTGGGAGAAACGGTTTTAGATGTTTTTGTTTTATCACTCTCAAAATTACAAATTGTTCATAGAGATACAATGAAATTGGATGTTCTGAGTCGATGTCAATGCATAAAGTACATCAGAAGAAAAAATAAAATGTAATTGCGCATCTGGGTCATCAGCCCGGTGGCTCCAGTGCCGGTCCCGAGCCCGGTAGCTCCAGTGCCGGTCCCGAGCCCGGTGGCTCCAGTGCCGGTCCCGAGCCCGGTGGCTCCAGTGCCAGTTCCGAGCCCGGTGGCTCCAATGCCGGTTCCTAGACCGGTAGCTCCAGTGTAATCTGTGTCATTACAACTTTTAGATAATTCAACAAAACGATTTTGTGGTAAGTCTATCTAATTATTTGACATTTTGAAAACCTTCATGGTTATGAATGTGTTTCTACCTGTCATCACACCCAAACTTCACTTTCATAGCAGTTACATAAAAACAGCATGATCACTTTGCTCTTTGTATAAACAATTCATTTTAGCAACTATACTGAACAAAATGGTATTATATTGGATATATTTTAACTTAGCAAATTTCAATCAGAAAACATTACTTTACTTATATACTAAACAAAAATATAAACGCAACATGCAACAATTTCAAAGATTTTACTGAGTTACAGCTCATATAAGGAAATCAATCAATTTAAATAAATTCATTAGGCCCTAATCTATGGATTTCACATGACTGGGCAGAGGTGCAGCCATGGATGTGCCTGGGAGGACATAGGCCAACCCACTTGGGAGCCAGGCCCAGCCAATTAGAATGAGTTTTTCCCTACAAAAGGGCTTTATTACAGACAGAAATACTCCTCAGCACCCTCCCCTCCTCTGACGATCCCACAGGTGAAGAAGCCGGATGTGTAGGTCCTGGGCTGGCGTTGTTACATGTAGTCTGCGGTTGAGGCCGGCTGGACATACTGCCAAATTCTCTAAAATGACTTTGGAGGCGGCTTATGTTAGAGAAATTAACAATAAATTCTCTGGCAACAGCTCTCGTGGGCATTCCTGCAGGTAAACTTCGAGTAAGGAAGTGCAAATACCGATATAAAAAATATCCGAGTTGAGGGAGACCCGCGATCTTTACACAAGCAAAACTAAATAGTTTGCACTACACACCAAAAAAGTGTAGATTTGCTCCATCATAAATTAATATGTTACTAGTAGGTTAAAAATTACTAGTCACAGACAGACGACTTGACATGTTGCCATCTTGGTAGATCACTAGTACCCACCCAGGTTGTATAGAGGGTGAATGGACTACATTTTCTTTGTTGACCTTTTTTTGCTTTAGACCTGCGAGACCAAGTAGGTGGACTTTACACCCCCTTCAGCACCCGCCCGCCCCGTGCCGCCCCGGACGGCTGCCCATGTCGCCCGTACCTAAATCAGCTACTGCGTTACACTTTCAAAAAATACTAGTCAAATAAGACATGGGAGAGCTGAAGAAATTTGGCAAAGATATTCATTTATAGACTAATACACTTGAAAAAACCCGACATTACTAGTGCCTCCCCCGCGATCAAACCGCCATAAAAATGTAATGTAAATGTAAAATGTAATGAAACGCAGCCTAACGTGAATACAGCTGCCTTGAAGGACACAAATAAAAAATGCTTTACGCTACTAAAATCAGTGAAATGTGGGCTAAACTGACAACGGAGTGAAGAGCATAAATCTCAACTAGCAAGCAAGTCGCTGCAATGAAGATTTGAGTGTGTGCGCGTTCACGCGAAGGGGGGAGAATTACGGCAGGGGGAGCTTTTCGGCACAACACCGTCATTGTAAATAAGAATTTGTTCTTAAATGACTTGCCTAGTTAAAAACAGGTAAAACATAATCTATCTATCTATCTATCTAATTTGGCTATTTTCTTACTTTGTCGCTCTTCATTAGAAGCATGCTTTTTGTAAGTAGTTAGGAGGTCTAACTTTCCTCTCCAAGCTTAACCGGAATTTAGCCCAAAAGGATTTAAGATATATTGGTTGATGATAGGCCTATGACATTGGCGTACGTCTCGTCTTGCGCTGCGCAGAATATCAGATCTCAACAAGGATTAGAGAAGTGTTTCACATCACCATGGTTTAGGCTAACACATCCTTATGATAGCCTATAAATATTGTTGATATGCTCAAAGTGACTTCAAGAGACAGGTTGGATGTCTGACTGACATTTTTTTCTAAATTGGTGGTGTTTGAATGTGTTAACAAAATTCGGGACAGGATTGTTTGGTTGCTGGACACCGGACAAAGGGATAAAATGCGGAACAATCCGGGACATGTGGTTACCCTACACACAATATGTCATCGCGTGACTTCAAGTTTATAAGTTTATTATAGTATCAATATTTGCGCATAAGAGCGTTTCCACTGACATTTTTCTTATAATTAATTTTACCGACACAGAAAGATCCCACCCTCTCTAGCATGTTTTCTTTTGTCGACATTTGGAAAGTTTACCGGAAAAATGTTCTGTTTCCATCAGGCCTGTCATTACATGTTTTACCAGACATGTACTTAACTTGCATTAACAGGTTGGATGAAAACCATGGTTACTGATATTGATCAATTCATTAAGTTAGGGAGATGGGTATGGTGCATGGTTGGAATGTTTCAGTCCCCCCCCCAATTGTGTCATACTGTAAACTTATGGTGGCCGTGATGAAGATGGACATCCGGGATACTACCCTTTCCCATGTAAATTCAGTAATTCCCTGACACACACAGATGAACTAGGTAGGCAATACTTCTCGGTAGAGAACAGATAGCTGGTTTTGAACTGAGGCCTCGTGGTTACAATAATACAGCTCTTTCTGATAGGAACTGTACAGCTCATTGTCTTATGATCCGAAAAGAGGAACAAAGGAAACAAATGCATCTCAATGTGCAAATGAATGTGTTCTCACATGCATATAGGATAATAGCTAGCCTGGGTACCAGTCTGTTTGGGCTAATATTCCACTCTTGTACTTTGTGTCATATAACAAACAGAAGGGGTGGAATGTTAGCACAAAACAGTTCTGAATTTCAGACGAACAGAGACCATGCTGTTCCAGATAATAACAGAGGATTGCCCACATCTGTTCATGCAAAAATTATGTAGAGTAGGTCATCTATTTATATAAACATGGGACATACTGTTGAAACCCCCATTAATTCCCTTATAGAGTGGTAAGTGAGTCATATGCAGGTGGGGGAAGTTGTGAAGTTTTTTATCTCACCATTGCGTGGAACTGTAGAGCTAAGGGAAGTGATAGAGGTGTTAAATACTAGAGGGTTTAATTAAATAGCACTTTGACAGAAGCCAAGAAGTCAGACTTTTAATCTCTCAAACATTATGGAAATTCTGGGTTCACTACTAATCATTTGCCTGGGTACCATCACAGGTACAGAATTCTACTCTATGGTTTTTTTTTTATATCATATTAATTGTGTTATGTGGAGGTATTAATTACAATATCCCATTATTGGTATATAAAATAAATAAATAAAAACACTTTCAAAATGTGAACCTGCTGTTCCTCTGTCTTTAGGGACCAGGGTAGATGTCCATCCAATTGACAAATATGGGTTAAAGGGCAGTGCGGCGTGTTTGGCAGTTAGAGAAAACCCTCAACAAGAGATGAGGATAAAATGGATGATTGATGGCAATGTAATAGCTGTGAGTGAAGAAGTGTCTCCTCGATACAAGGAGAGAGTATATTATAACTCCACAGACCACTCTCTTTGTCTCAGGAAACTGGAACAAACAGACTCTGGAATGTACATTGCATATGATGCTGAGAAATGGAAGGAGACACAAATGGTCAAATACAATTTGATGGTCCAAGGTAAGTTTTGTACAGGCTTTTTTTTTACATCTCACTCATTAGCTACGTTTCAATGAATCTGTCTAGTAATTTTGTTTGTCAACATTTAATAAGTTATAAAATAGATGTGACAGTTGCCTGCTACCAGTGGTGTAAAGTACTTAAGTAAAAAATACTTTAGAGTATTAGTATTACTTAAGTAGGTTTGGGGGGTATCTGTATATATTTTATTTCATCTTTTACTTTTACTCCACTACATTTCTAAAGAAAATAATGTACTTTTTACTCCATACATTTTCCCTGACACCCAAAATTACTCGTTACATTTTAAGGCTTAGCATGACATGAAAATTGTCCAATTCAAGAACATCCCTGATCATCCCTATTAAACACACATGCTTCGTTTGTAAATTGTGTTGTGTTGGTGCGCCCCTGGCTAAAATGGTGCTGTCTGGTTTGCTTAATGTAAGGAATTTGGAATAATGTATACTTTGCTTTTGTACTTAAGTATATTTGAGCAATTACATTCACTTAAGTATATTTTAAACCAAATACTTTTAGACTTACTCAAGAAGGATTTTACTTGGGTGACTTTCACTTTTACTTGAGTAATTTTCTATGAAGGTATTTTTACTTTTACTCCGGTATGAGAATTGGGTACTTTTTCCACCACTGCGTGCTACGTTGCATTTTAATTGAACTGTCGATAAAAACAGCTGGATATAATGGCTTCACATGGAACAAGTATAAATTATTAGCCAAAAAGTGGTTGAAGTGTTTCCATGATCCATTTAGGCAAATTGCATTTTAATAAATTGTCGACAGCCTGTATGCCCTCCCACCTATCTGTTCCATGTCTCAGGTAGCCTGCAAAAGCCAGCATGGATAGAATGCAAGAATTGACTCATATTTGCCATATTATTATAATTATCATGTGCCAACGTATCTCCACGGTCCGTGCCATGGTGAAATAATTGAATGGTTAAACTTGCATCCAGCCAACCCGAAAAAGCAAGGTGAAGCAATTCAGGCATTCTTCAAAAGTCAAGACAATCCTTGTCCTGCAAAGAGACGTTATTTCTATAGTTGAAAAATAGATTTAGCAAGCAGTAGGCATTTAGAATTAAGCTGGAACTTTATAGTTCTGTGATGACATCACGTGGCCGCTTACCTTCCTAATTATTCGGCAATCATAATTTACTCGAAAAACACAATTGTTTGCAATAAATAAATACAAATCCATCCCTTTCGAAAGAATAACATTTTTGTCGATCTTTAGAACATTTATCCTATAGCTGCCTTTCCATTAAACGTGGCAATGTTTTTCTTTCGCGATATTGCTTTTGTCACATAAACCTGAATCAATGCAAACCTACCCAGTGTCACCTGCTTGGTTTGATGGATGTCATCTTTTAGAGCGCCATTTAAATTTTCTGGACATTGGTAATTGTTTTGTAAATGTTGATATTATCACTTATTTTAGAAGCTATTTCCAGACCAGTCATGGAGGTGGTGACTCTCGATTCCAACTATACTGCTGGGCTCTGTGACGTCACAGTGAACTGTTCAGTTACAGATGTGTGGGTGTTGTCTGTCTGTGATGGAGGTCAGTGCACACTGTCACAGCAGTCTCTGTCACACAGAGACAGCATCATAATCTCCAATGACAACGGGACTATCAAGTGCACAGGCAGAAATCACTTCAGTTCAGAAACTAACTCACAACGCATGGAGGACATATGTAAGTCAAATGTACTAGCTTCCACCTTCTGTGCATACCATTGTAAAAAAATAAATATATCAAGAACGTTTTAATATCATTGCAGTTATTGTAATTATGTTATATCCTTTTCCATAAAAAAAAAACGGAATAACCAGACGTGCGTGTGTGTGTGTATGTAACCTTTCAGGTAAAGGTGAGAAGAAGGGAAGAGCTTCAACATTACCAGTTGGGACCATTGTAGGCAGCGTTACTGGTGTAGTCTTCTTTGTTGGTGTGTTAATTGGTGTAGGATGCATCATATCAACCAGAAGACGGCAATCCCCTAAAGAGCAACAGTCAATGCAGGTACCCTATCTGTCAATCCTTTTTAACCCCTAAAGTCAATGTCTGTGCCCCCATCAAAATCTGTCTGTTTAAGATAGATATATTTGCAGCAAAAAGTTTCTTAAACGGAAGCAAACAAAACAAAACGGAGAGGGATCTATCTTAATTTGAGTGCGCACCCCTGTGGGAACCCGTGATTTGGATCAGCGTGGCGGAGGTGTAGTTGCCTACACTCTTACAAAAAAAGGGTTCTTCGGCTGTCCCCATAGGAGAACCCTTTGAAGAACCCTTTTTGGTTCCAGGTAGAACTATTTTGGGTTCCATGTAGAACCCTCTGTGTAAAGGGTTCTACATGGAACTCAAAAAGTTTCTACCTGGAACCAAAAAGGTTCTGCCTGGAACCAAAAAGGGTTCTTCAAAGGGTTCTCCTATGGGGACAGCCGAAGAACCCTTTTAGGTTATAGATAGCACCTTTACTTCTAAGAGTGTACCTTCACCACTTTGGGGTTGGCCCGTCAGGAAATCTAGGACGCAGTTGCACAGGGAGGGGTTCAGGCCCAGGACCCTGATCTTAGTAATGAGCTGGGAGGGCGCTGTGGTGTTGAATGCTGAGCTGTAGTCAATGAACAGCATTATCACATAGGTTTTCCTCTTATCCAGGTGGGATAGGGCAGTGTGCAGTCTTATGGCAATTGCGTCGGCCGTGGATCTGTTGGGGTGGTATGCACATTGTAGTGGGTCTAGGGTGTTGGTTAAGGTGGAGGTGATTTTATCCTTAACTAGCTTCTCAAAGCAATTAATAATAACAGAAATGAGTGCTACGGGGTGATAGTCATTTAGTTCAGTTGGCTTCGCTTTCTTGCGTACAGGAACAATGGTGGACAAATTGAAGCAAGTGGGGACAACAGACTAGGATAGGAAGAGATTGAATATGTCCGTAAACACTCCAGCTAGCTGGTCTGCACATGCTCTGAGGACGCGGCTTGGGATGCCGTCTGGGGTGGCAGCCTTGCGAGGGTCTTTCTCATGTCGGTCACAGAGATCGGGAGCACACAATTCTGTTGAGCGGTGGGGGCCCACATCAGCGACTCTGTTGTTTCTCACATTTCTCATCTCCTAACAGGCTGTTATTACAGAAGTTGACAACCCAGTGGCCGCTATGCCTGGAAGACCAGAACCACAGAACACCCCTGGTTCTGAGGTGACATCTATCTACGTCACTGCAGGGAGACCAGGTGCAGTACCAGCAGCAGCAGCAGCAGCAGCAATGGAAGCACACCACACAGTGTGCAAAGGGTACGCTTTACCAGTAGAATGTACAGAGGCACTCTACAGCGCTGTGCAGCAACCAGCGGTAGAAGAGCACCAACTATTGGACAATATGGGCTGTCCAAAAAAAGAGAGGCCAGGACCACATAGCCCTTCTGAGGCAGAGCCTACATCAAGTTACAGCACACTACAGGAGCCAGCTTTAGCACAGTGCTACTCATTGGACAAAGATGGGAATAATGTCAACCAACCAGACACAGTGTACTGCACAATAGGAGATAAACTACCCCTCCCCCTCTCTCAGAGACCCTGATGTTATATTGACTAAGACTTGACCCATAGACTAGATTGCTCAGTTTGGCCGGGCTGCAAGCTCGAGTCTTGGTGGTTCCATTTTCCACTCCCACGTTCATTTTGTTTACTCATGTTTATTGTATTCGGGTTTCGCCTGTGTATTAGTAACCAGTAACCAACCCAAGGTGTTATTTCCAACACCTTGGGTTGGTTACTGGCACGGTTGTGCTTTGCCTGTTATTTGGAGACATATTAAATACTCAGTTTGCTCCACACCATCTCCTGCGGCAAGCTCCCTTCATTCTACACTTCATCACAGATACCCCATGTCCATGAAGAAAACTTGTAGGGGTTTATATTGGAAAGATCTTATTTTAAATTAAGCATCTATGAGTCAATGGCAGCCAGGACAATGGAAATGTGGGTCTGATAAAGTTGATTCTCTCTTGCCATGGAAATACAGTGATTCAAATGCAGAAGACCTGACAACTTCAAACAGCTCTTCTCAGCACAGAACCCAGTCAACAGGAAGTGGTGTTCAGTTTCATGTAACGGTCATTCACACCTTAAGGGAGCTATACCCCCTCACCCTAACCACAGCTGTTAACGTCTCACTTAAACATCTTGTTAACTATTTACAGCTGTTAACAATGTTTAGAAATTGTCTCTAATTTCAGCATTCACAAAATGTATTAGAAATGGACAATATCTCATTCTCATCACAAAGTCAGAATTACAATAGATTAATCTCTTGACAGACGTTTAAAGCCAAGCTATCAAGCGTTACACCTGTAATGACAGATAGGAAGAGTTAAAGGAAGAGGTATGTTAATGTCAATAGAGAGGTCTGTGGTGAGATTGTTTAGTGATATATCATGTGCTCTACAATCATCAGAAGTGTTATGGTCAATTTACCTCAGTTTATCCTTTTCAGCGGGGACTGTGAAGAGACACACACAGGCACAGTCACACCCATACACACACTTGATAACATCCGCACTCTACACACAAGTGCACATGGATTTTGTGATGTAGATATGTGGTAGTAGAGTTGTGGCCTGAGGGCACACACTTAATGTGTTGTGAAAACTGTTGTGAAATGTAATTTAATGCAAAAAAAAAATATATATAAAAAAATCCGCTAATAGAGGCCTAGTAAAGGCCTAGTAAAGGCCCAGTGCACAACTTTTGAGTAAAAATGTAAATTACATATTCATTGTAACTTGAGTCTGATCATTATCTGTGCAAAACAGTTAATCTGATAATACTTTCTTGATAAAAACTTTCTTGATACAGTTTTGATTTGGAGTTTCTTGAAATACTTTGCAAATACATCTTGTGAAAACTGAAATGGTCTATTCATTCCTTTCCCAGTTTAGTAGATGCTCTTATCCAGAGCAACTTACATTAGTGAGTGCATGCATTTCTGTACTGGTCCCCCGTGGGAATCAAACCCACAACCCTAGTGTGGCACAGCATCTCAGTGCTAGAGGTGTCACTGCAGACCCTGGTTCGATCCTGGGCTGTATCACAACCAGCTGTGAACGGGAGTCCCATAGGGTGACACACCACACAACTGGTCCGGGTTAGGGGAGCCTGGGGTAGGCTGTCATTGCTCGCTCTCGCTGCTGGTGACTCTCTGATCCACCTCTACGCAGACGACACCATTCTGTATACATCTGGCCCCTCTTTGGACACTGTGTTAACAAACCTCCAAACAAGATTCAATACCATACAACACTCCTTCCGTGGCCTCCAACTGCTCTTAAATGCTTGTAAAATTAAATGCATGCTTTTCAATTGAACGCTGCCCGCACCCGCCCACCGGACTATCATCACTACTCTCGACGGGTCTGACTTACAATAAGTGGACACTGACAAATACCTAGGTGTCCGGCTAGACTGTAAACTCTCAATCCAGATTCACATTAAGCATCTCCAATCCAAAATTAAATCTAGAATCGGCTTCCTATTTCGCAACAAAGCCTCCTTCACTCATGCTGCCAAACATACCCTCGTAAAACTGACTATCCTACCGATCCTTGACTTACAAAATATCCTCCAACACTCTACTCAGCAAATTGGATGTAGTCTATCACAGTGCCATCCGTTTTGTCACCAAAGCCCCATATACTACCCATCACTGCGACCTGTACGCTCTCGTTGGCTGGCCCTCACTACATATTCGTCGCCAAACCCACTGGTTCCAGGTCACCTACAAGTCATTACTAGGTAAATCTCCGTCACCATAGCAACACCCACCTGTAGCATGCGCTCCAGCAGGTATATTTCACCGGTCACCCCCAAAGCCAATACCTCCTTTTGCTGGCATTCCTTCCAGTTCTCTGCTGCCAATGACTGGAACAGATTGTAAAAACCATTGAAGCTAGAGATTCCTATCTCCCTCACTAACTTTAAGCATCAGCTGTCAAAGCTGCTTTTCGATCACTGCACCAGTATATAGCCCTTCTGTAAATAGCCCACCCCACTACCTCATCCCCATATTTATTATTTTTTTCCTAATTTGCACTCCAGTATCTCTATTTGCACAGCTATCACTCCAGTGTTAATGCTAATTTGTAATTATTTTGCCACTATGGCCTGTTTATTGCTTTACCTTCCTAATCTTACTACGTTTGCACACTCTGTATATAGATCTTCTATAGTGTTATTGACTGTACGTTTGTTTATTCTCATGTGTAACTCTGTGTTGTTGTTTTTGTCGCACGGCTTTGCTTTATCTTGGACAGGTCGCAGTTGTAAATGAGAACTTGTTCTCAACTGGCCTACCTGGTTAAATAAAGGTGAATTTTCTTTTTATAAAAAACATGTACAATACAGTAATGTACATTTACATTAAGTGGTTTGTAAGGATGGTAAATTAATAAAAAGTGGTTGTTTTCCATGTTATTTGACAATAAATGTTTGAGGACAGGGTTTTGTTCTTTCTGGATTCTATTAGAATGATGATCTCAGAGAAAGGGACAGGAAAACAACTCTTACAATTACAACTACTGAATCCTGCAAGATACTGTTCTTAATTATACAACTACCTTTTTTGCCAATGCACCAGAGATACACGTACTGGAACTAGCTTTAAGATGTTGGATAGTGCTACATTTAAGATAGCAACAATTATTTGAAATCAATTTCTTTTTTTTTTCTTTTTCTGAGAGCTTAATGCAAGTACATTGCACAGTTTCTCTATACATAAGTGTGGGCTCCCAAGTGGCGCAGCGGTCTAAGACGCTGCATCTCAGTGCTAGAGGCGTCACTACAGACACCCTTATTTGATTCCAGGCTGTATCACAACCAGCCGTGATAGGGAGTCCCATAGGGCGGTGCACAATTGGCCCAGCATCGTCTGAGTTTGGCCGGTGTAGGCCGTCATTGTAAATAAGAATTTGTTCTTAACTGATTTGCCTAGTTAAATAAAGGTTAAATAAAAAATTCAGATCCATCCTGAACTGTGTGATGAAGTAAGGAGTTGTAGTTTCCAACAGGCCAATATTCTACATAGTTAATAAATAGTGACAATTAGCTACAATGACCACAATCCATTGCGCATTTATAAATCCAGTCCGTGTTTTGTTTTTTACACCTGCTAAAGAAGAGACTGAAGAGCGTGTGGTCGTGAAGCGACTTAAGAGCGGTTGCTTTGCACAACACAGAAGTCCCTCATTGAGTAATAAACAAAATAAACAACCTTAAAGAGAACGGATGAAGTAGTGAGGTGAGTAAATGCTACCGTTGTGTTATTTAGTCTTTGAGTCACTCAGAGTTGACAGATCAGGAGTATACCAGACTTCATCTCTCGCACTTCTAAAATGAACATCATGTGATTTCTATGGCCTTCTCCTTCTTGTCGCCACTACTGACGCCACACACTTACACACTTTTACGTTAAGTAACAAAACCAAAATGTGTCGCTCGAACAGAAGGGGGAACTAACAAAGAGTCAACCAAAACAAAACAGGTGGGGTTTTACGCTCATGGGGGTGTTTACTGAAAGTTGACTAGCAACAACAACTGGGACCTAAAAGACACCATGAGCGCCCACTAAATGTTCCCACTAAGAGGAAAACAAAAGAAAAACCCACACCGAACTTAGACAGGAAACACACCTAACTTAAAGAAAGGAAACAAACCAAAAATACACATTATTTTATTCCACTTGTGTAGTTACTATTTCATTTTCTATCATTTTTGAAAACTGCATCGTTGGGAAAGGTTAGTAAGCAACCATTTCACTGTAAAGTCTACACCAGTTGTATTCGGCACATTTGATAAATAAAATGTTATGAGTTAATGGGCTCCCGAGTGGCGCAGCGGTCTAAGGCACTGCATCTCAGTGTTAGAGGGGTCACTACAGACCCTGGTTCGATTCCAGGCTGTATCACAATCCGGATGTGATTGGGAGTCCCATAGGGCAGCGCACAATTGGCCCAGCGTTGTCCGAGGTAGGCTGTCATTGTAAATAAGAATTTGCCCTTAACTGACTTGCCTAGTTAAAAACTAATTTACCCATTTCATTTAAATAAAACGATTACTATAGGAAGTGTCAAATAAAGTGACAGGGTTGACAATTTCATCTTACATTTTTTTTCAAGTATGTGGTGAATTTTCTAGACTCTTAGTACAAAACTCTGAACTAGTAACACTTGTTACTGTCAGGCTCTGGCCATAGAGAAGCAATAGGCATCTCTATGTAGCTATGGGCAGAGTCTGACAGTGTCGTTCTTTTCTGTTTCTTTGTGGGTTTTGAGTGGATCTCTAATTAGAGGCAGCTGCTCCCGTTGTCTCTAATTAGGGATCCGATATAGGTTGAGTCTGTCCTTCACGTGGTGTGGGTTGTTATCGATATCGATGTATGTCGCAGTCACGGTGAAGTAAGTGTGCCTTTTGGTTTACGTCCGTTCATTCCGTGTGTTTTTTGGTGAACGTGACGTTTAGTCGATTTTGTATATTTACCTGGGTTTTGTGTCTGGTAGTTCGTCAGTTTCGTTTTGTATAGTTACATAGTATAAAATAAACGATGTCGAACTACTATCCCTGCGCTGCGTCTTGGTCTCTCCAAACCCCATTCCGTGACAGTAACGCAGCAAGTCTTATTTTCAAAACTTTCTGATCGCGCCCCATATCTGTGATGATAGTTTATAATGTATTGGCTATCTCTAATACTGGAACATCATCATGCTAACAGCTAATATACTATTAATTGTTTGTTTTAATAAATGTGAAGATTTACAACAGCTCTGTTTTGGTCCGTCTCTATCAAATGAAGTCCCTACAAAACTGTACTGAAGGAATTGGAAACATAAAGGTTTTTTTCAATTCTAATAAAACCCAGACACCTCTCAAAGCCCCCACTTCCATGAAGGAAACATGCAGGGATTTTTACATTTTTATTTTGATATTGGAAAGATCTTATTTTAAATGAAGCACATATGAGTCAATAGCAGTCTGGAAAATGATTAAGTTCCAATTCCATGTTATTATATGTGGTTCTGATAATGTTGATTCTTTCTTGCCATGGAAACACAGTGATTCACACACAGAGCACTTCAACAGAGCACCTTCACACCTGAGAACTTTAAGAAGCTCTTTTTATTGTACTACTAGTTTTGCTATAGTTTTTTTCCCTTTATTTATTTAGTAAATATTTAACTCTTAGTTTCCTCAAACTGCATTGTGGGTTAAGGGCTTGTTAGTAAGCATTTCACGGTAAGGTCTACACCTGTTGTATTCTGCGCATGTGACAAATAACATTTGTTTGATTTGAATTGAAAAACATTACTAAAACAATGAATTCTGCCAACATTATGCATGTTTGCCATTACCAATTACAATGCGGTGCCTTGTGTTGATTCATTACACTACATTTTGCAGTACTTTGGAGAGGCTGCTCGGCTTTCACAGACTGCCCGGCTTTCACAGACTGCACGACTCTCACACATTCTCTTTAATGGTTTGGCACATGGAAAGTCAAACCAACCATTTTCATCATTGGAACAGCGTTGACTAATTCGGACAGTTTTCTTTTTCGCTGCTAGGTCCACGGTTATTTGGTTTGTTGGTGTCCCAGTACCTAGAAAAGGGAGAAGGGAAACCAATACTCCATACATTATGGAGCATGGGTTTCTCAAAAGGATGCCTCGCCTGGTTCACCAACTACTTCTCAGATAGAGTTCAGTGTGTCAAATCGGAGGGCCTGTTGTCCGGACCTCTGGCAGTATATGGGGGTGCCACAGGGTTCAATTCATGGGTCGACTCTATTCTCTGTATATATCAACGATGTCGCTCTCGCTGCTGGTGACTCTTTGATCCACCTCTACGCAGACGACACCATTCTGTATACATCTGGCCCCTCTTTGGACACTGTATTAATAAACCTCCAAACGAGCTTCAATGCCATACAACACTCCTTCCGTGGCCTCCAACTGCTCTTAAATGCTAGTAAAACTAAATGCATGCTTACGAGGTAAATTAAATCTAGAATCGGCTTCCTATTTCGCAACAAAGCCTCCTTCACTCATGCTGCCAAACATGCCCTTGTAAAACTGACTATCCTATCGATCCTTGACTTCGGCGATGTCATTTACAAAATAGCCTCCAACACTCTACTCAGCAAATTGGATGTAGTCTATCACAGTGCCATCCGTTTTGTTACCAAAGCCCCGTATACTACCCACCACTGAGACCTGTATGCTCTCGTTGGCTGGCCCTCATTACATATTCGTCGCCAAACCCACTGGCTCCAGGTCTTTATTAGGTAAATCCCCACCTTATCTCAACTCGCTGGTCACCATAGCAACACCCACCTGTAGCATGCGCTCCAGCAGGTATATTTCACTGGTCATCCCCAAAGCCAACACCTCCTTTGGCTGCCATTCATTCCAGTTCCTTGAAGCTAGAGGTTCCTATCTCCCTCACTAACTTTAAGCATCAGCTGTCAGAGCTGCTTATCGATCACTGCACCTGTATATAGCCCTTCTGTAAATAGCCCATCCTACTACCTCATCCCCATATTTATTATTTTCGCTCAATTTGCACTCCAGTATCTCTATTTGTACATCATCATTTGCACATCTGTCACTCCAGTGTTAATTCTAATTTGTAACTTATTTTGCAACTATGGCCTATATATTGTCCTACCTTCCTAACCTTTCTGCATTTTGCACTACATTTGCACTCTGTATACAGATTCTCTATTGTACTATTGCAACTACTATTATACTATTGTCAGGACCTGCCACTACTACTACTACTACCACCACTACTACCACTACTACCACTACTTCTACTAATACTACTACTACTACCACTACTACCACTACTACCACTACTACTATTACCACTACTACAACTACTACCATAAGTACTACTACCACTACTACCACTACTACCACTACTACCATTACCACTACTACAACTACTACCATAAGTACTACTACTACCACTACTACCACTACTACTACTACTACCACTACTACTACTACCACTACCACTACTACTATTACCACTACTACAACTACTACCATAAGTACTACTACTACTACTACCATAAGTACTACTACTACCATAAGTACTACTACTACCACCACTACTACTACTACCACTACTACTACTACTACCACCATTACTACTACTACCATTACTACTACCAATACTACTACCAATACTACCACTACTACTATTACCAGTACTACAACTACTACCATAAGTACTACTACCATTACTACTACTACCACCACTACTACTACAACCACTACTACCATTACTACTACCACTACTACCACCACTACTACTACTACCACTACTACTACTACCACTACTACTACTACCACTACTACTACTACTACCATTACTACTACCACTACTACTACCACTACTACTACCACTACTACTACTACCACTACTACTACTACCAATACTACCAATACTACTACTACTACCACCATTACTACTACCACTACTACTACTACTACTACTACCATTACTACTACTACTACTACTATCACTACTACTACTACCACTACTACTACTACCACTACTACTACCACCACTACTACTACCACCACTACCATTACTACTACGATTACTACTACTACTACCAATACTACTACTACCACCACTACTACTACTACGATTACTACTACTACCAATACTACTACTACTACCAATACTACTACTACCACCACTACTACTACTACTACTACCACCACTACTACCATTACTACCACTACTACTACTATTACTACTACTACCACCATTACTACTACTACTACTACTACTACTACTACTACTACCACCATTACTACTACTACTACCATTACTACTACTACCACTACTATCACCACTACTACTACCATTACTACTACTACTACTACTACTACCATTACTACTACTACTACTATCACTACCCTTACTAATACTACTACTATCACTACTACTACCATTACTACTACTACTACTACTACTACTACTATTACTACCACCACTACTACCATTACTACTACTACTACCACTACTACTATTACTACTACCACTACCACCACTACTACCATTACTACTACTACTACCACTACTACTACTACCATTGCTACTACCATTACTACCACTACTACTACTACTACTACCATTACTACTACCACTACTACTAGCTCGCTCCTATCAGGTGGCGTGGAGAGAAACTGTCTCCGCACCACATGCTCTCAACACTGGTGTCCCCCAGGGCTCAGTTCTAGGCCCTCTCCTATTCTCTCATTACACCAAGTCACTTGGCTTCATTACACCATGTCATATCCTCACATGGTCTCTCCTATCATTTCTATGCAGATGATACTCAATTAAGGGTGTTCTCGAGCAGCTAGATGTTCTTTACCATTCGACCATCAGATTTGCCACCAATGCTCCTTATAGGACACATCACTGCACTCTATAGTCCTCTGTAAACTGGTCATCTCTGTATACCCGTTGCAAGACCCACTGTTTGATGCTTATTTATAAAACCCTCTTAGAACTCACTCCCCCCTATCTGAGATATCACCTGCAGCCCTCATCCTCCACATACAACACCCGTTCTGCCAGTAACATTCTGTTAAAGGTCCCCAAAGCACACACATCCCTGGGTCGCTCGTCTTTTCAGTTCTCTGCAGTTAGCGACTGGAACGAGCTGCAGCGGACTGGCTTGCGAATCTTCTTTTCCCTCGGGGTTGCTGCTGACTGGATCTCCTGTGCCTTGGTGGAGCCGACTCCCAGACTCTGCAGTGTCAACGCTCACAAACTCCGACTAAAGGGAAGTGGTCCTTTTCTCCCACACTGATGTGTGTGTATGTTTTTAGCATTTGAGTTAAAGGAGTCGTTTTAGTTGTTGTTCATTTCTGTGAAGGTGCCAGATTCACGGGCCAACGGCAGAGCAAAGGATACGGCAATATTGTTGATGAGCCCACATGAAGTACAGGAAAGGAAAGTTGTCACTAGTCGCCCGAGACTGTTTTGAAAGTTGCCGGGCTACGAGCAGGCCACCCACTGATTTTACGATTTCTCCACTGACCGAAGCAGAGCTGCACCGTTGAAACAAGCTATTCTGTGCCGGCGACAGGGGAAACACGGAGGTGACTCCAGGCTGGACTGGACTTGGGTATTGTTTCACCCTGGGACAGAACATTGGACAATCCAGGGTTTTATTGTCTCCCTGGGTTTTTTAGGAGATGTCATTGTAAACTTAACTTTTAAAATAATAAAATAGTATTTTTATATATTTCTTGTGCTTTTCTCGCTGTGTTCGTGTGGCTGGGAATCACAATCTAGATTTATTTAGAATGAACAGACTTCCAATCTGTTACACTACTAACACTACTACCACTGCTACTATTACCGCTACTACTGTATCACCATATACTACAATACATGTTATAATATCATTATATACCACTGTGTTATTCCAGCATGACAAAGAGATGCGTGTCAGTGCATCAATGTCATGTTATTGTTGTCAGATGAAAGAACTCTGTAATATGTTGCATGGAGAAGACATGTTGAGCTCCAGAATCATGTTACTGAATGCGAGACATCTCACTTGCTTCATATAGAGCCATTCAATTATTTAAGCAGACCACAACCCAGCTGCTATCACATTTATCTATGGAAGAGCCACCCCTAAAAGTGGCAATATGTAACATTTTGGGTGAACCGACCAAAACAAATAAAGTGATTCCCCACATTGTATTACTTTGAAATATAACTTGATTTAAGGACATTCATTTTACTCTCTGTATTTCTGAGTTGAAACAATGCATTTACATCTAGAAAATTCGTATACATGTCATTATGTAAAGCAACACTTTTGAACAAAATCTCTATGCACCATAGTGCTGTCAGTGTTCTGTAGACCACATTCAGATTGACTTCTACTGACATGAACCCATACAGAAGTGTTCCATGTCTGTACTGTTATGATGTCATAGAGAGGAAGGAATAAGAGGTCAGACCCAGTAGACTGAGGGCTGATGCTATGAGACCAATGACCATATTCGTTTCTATATTGTGATCCACTAGCATGTGGAGTAGTTACAGGCCTGTCCCTAAAGGGGGCGATAAGAAACCCCAGATGTTTACCTGCTATAGCCACTAAAGGTGAAGTCTGACTGCTTTTCCCCTGTAACCTTTGTCTATGTTTGCTATTAGTGTGTCACACTAAATTCTACAACAATACACTTTTATATATTTAGAGGTCAATTGTTGAAAAAAAAAAATGCTCAAATGTTTTGATTCATGTACCCAGTTACACCTTTGAAACTCCTCCCATCTCTGGTCTGTAATGCATGTGTATGCCTCTGACGTACACACACACCTCTATGTATACAGTATCTAACTAAACTTATCCCTCAGAACCATCTGACTAATAAACAAGTCAACAACCAAACCCCTGAGAAGAGTTAGCTAGCTGACTGTGGTTTTGATACATGCTCCTCCAATAGCAGTAGTGTGAGGAGGTGGTGGTGAAGATGTCTATTTGTGGTCAGTGGAACAACAGATTAGAACCCTAAACTTGCATGGAGGTGTACACTCAGTAAGGGATATCTATCATCTATCTGTCTGCATTGTGGGTGCAAAAATGAAACAACCATCTGCACATTCTGATATCCAACTACAAGCTCTCATCTCAGGTATCTATTCTCATTTCCAATAAAGAGGGGTTTGTCTGAAGAACTGTAGTTCAGAGATTGTTGGCAGGACAGAATGGAGCACACCTTGCTCTGTGTGTTACTCTGTAAGTACTGAGTTAGAGTGTTTGTGTATGAACACTAATTACCTGATTTACTAAGCCTTTGATGGAACAAAGGAATAAGACAATAATATAAATTAAGACAGTTTCATGTTTTTGTTTTCTTTGTGTGTTTTATACCTTATTGATAAAACAGTGCAAATGCTTAGTAAATTGCACCAATGCGGGATTGCAGCAGATCTTAATTTGATCTGTCTTTTGTTGCTGATAATTTACTTGCCTCGCAGGAAATTCAGATGAGCTATGTGATTTACATTAATTAACTGAAAACCCACACTAACACACAGTTATATTAACAGTATTGCACTTTTCAAGTAGCCTACTTTTGGCCAGCTAATGGCCTAACCACAAATCAAGCAATACAGGTCAAATGAAGATCCTACATCTGTATATGAAGTGATAGTGAGTGACCACTATCAGTGACCATTGATGTTGCATCTCTGTGAGAACTTCAGCTTGCATAGCAGATGCCACGCAGAACAGAGGTGTATTCTACAAAGCAAGTTCAACTAGTTAGCCAGTTTACTAGACCAAAAAATTCTGAACATAACATTTTTCTAGAAAGATACACTTGAAATGGGCATGGTCTAATTGACTTAACAACCAAAAACAATTATCTAAGTTTAGCTTTCTTAATGAAATAAAATCAATAGTTATTTCTGGTTGTTAAGCAAAGTTATTTGTCTAACTCAATGATCCTACTTTGTATTATACCCTTCTGGTCAGTGTGGTGGTGTGCATTTAACTAGGTCACCACTCAGGAACTAAAGAGAAGTGTTCAAGTTTTTCTCAGTCGCTTTGGTTCAGTTCTCAGATCAATTCTCAAAACTACTTGTTCAACCTCCACATCATCTAGTCACTTGTGCACATCATAAAAGCAATTTCTCATTATTTTGAACAAATTGCCAATGCTTTGGTACATTCATGCAATTGATTATGTACAACTGTTTCCTACATTATCAATTGCTTATGTCATGTTGATCAAAATATATTATACTGGTTCTCTGTTGAATAGTCTTACCCTCCAAAACAACATAAAGGCATTAGTTCATTGCATAAGTCATTAAATGCAATTCCAATGGAACTGGAATCAAGTGAACCACCTCACAACTTCATATACCTGGATGAGGCTGGCTTCAACCTGGCCAAAAGCAGAAGGCGTGGTCGAAATGTCATCGGCCACATAGCTACTGTGGATGTGCCAGGCCAAAGGGGAGGGAACATCACTATGTGTGCTGCTTTGTCAGAGAATGGTGTGCTAACTCGTATTCCCCTTATAGGGCCATACAACACACAGCATCTCCTCACCTTCTTAGAGACCCTCTACAGGGATCTCATCCCAGATGATGAGAGGGGTCCGTTTCGAGATGATTTACCAAAGTGTGATAATTTGGGTTAATGTGAAATTCCATCGCTAAAAGCACCATCAGGCAATGGTTTGTGACCCACTACAGGATGCTGATGGAATTTGTGACTCACTACAGGATGCTGATGGAATTTTTATTATGGATGTTATTCGGTTTTTTATTCTGGATATTATTCGCTTTTTTATTCTGGATATTATTCGCTTTTTTATTCTGGATATTATCTGGTTTTTTTATTCTGTTTAAAATTCTGGATATTATTCAGGATATTATTCTGTTTAAAATTCTGGATGTTATTCTGGATATTATGCTGATGTTTATTCTCCTACAGAAACAGCAACCCCAGCAGAGATTCAGTCTATTATCAAGTGAAGCCACACACAGCCCCAAGTAAGACTATTAACCATATGCTATTGACACTAATACAGGTGTAGGATCTTCATTTGACCAGTTTCTCACAGAAGGAAATTCATCCTACAGCAAAAGGAAATGTGAATTATTGTGTGGATTATAATTAATGGACATTGTTGTAGGGCTTGATACAATCTAGTCTGAAATTTACATTTCCTGCTGTGCAGGGTGATCAAATTAAGATGTTACACCTGTATTATACTTACTAATGCGCTGATATCAAAGTATACTGTGTACATTTAAAGTGTACCTCTAAAAAACACTGTGTGGTGATGTGTTGCAGGTCCTTGAGGGAGATGGAGGGATAAATCATTTGTGTGGTGATGGTTTATAGTTAGTTTTCTTTTAAATTCTATAAACTGACAACATTTCTCCCAAATTCCAAATAAATATATTGTCATTTAGAGCATTTATTTGCAGAAAATGACAACTGGTCAAAATAACAGAAAATATACAGTGTTGTCAGACCTCGAATAATGCAATGAAAATAAGTTCATATTCATTTTTAAACAACACAATACTAATGTTTTAACTTAGGAAGAGTTCAGAAATCAATATTTGGTGGAATAACTTGGATTTTCAATCACAGCTTTCATTCGTCTTGGCATGCTCTCCACCAGTCTTTCACATTGATGTTGGGTGACTTTATGCCACTCCTGGCGCAAAACTTCAAGCAGCTCGGCTTTATCCATCTTCCTCTTGATCACATTCCAGAGGTTTCCAATGGGGTTCAGGTCTGGAGTTTGGGCTGGCCATGACAGGGTCTTCATCTGGTGGTCCTCCATCCACACCTTGATTGACCTGGCTGTGTGGCATGGAGCATTGTCCTGCTGGAAAAACCAATCCTCAGAGTTGGGGAACATTGTCAGAGCAGAAGGAAGCAAGTTTTCTTCCAGGACAACCTTGTACTTGGCTTGATTCATGCATCCTACACAAAGACAAATCTGCCCAATTCCAGCCTTGCTGAAGCACCCCCAGATCATCACAGATCCTCCACCAAATTTCACAGTGGGTGTGAGACAGTGTGGCTTGTAGGCCTCTCCAGGTCTCCGTCTAACCATTAGACGACCAGGTGTTGGGCAAAGCTGAAAATTGTACTCATCAGAGAAGATGACCTTACTCTTGTCCTCTACGGTCCGTTTGCCATTATTTTTGTAGGTCACTTGATGTCATCCTAAGGTTGTTGAGTGACATTCAAATGAGTTGGCGGTCATCCTGGTCAGTGGAGAGTCGTTTTCTCCCTCTGCCGGTCTGTAGCTTTGTTGTCCCCAATGTCTGCTGCTTGACCTTGTTCTTTTGAACCGCCGTCTTTGACATTTTATGGATGGAAGCAACCTGACGCTCACTGTATCCCTCTGCCAGTAAAGCCAGAATTGAACCCTTCTTTTCCTCACTCAAAACCTTCCTTTTCAACTCTTTTTTTTTCATGGTCAATAGTTATTTTTTAATTCCAATTACTTTTGAGGTACTACTAGCACTGTTTTGCCATACAGCTGGTCCTATTGCAAGCGGATAGTGATAACCACAGCAGTGGTTTTTATACTTTTCCTTGTTAAATAAGATTTGGTTCAGGTGATCACCTAATCAGTACCTCATTCAGTAGAATGAGGTGTGCCTGTGTTGGAATTCAACAGACGCTGGAATGGAATGGATGCCACATGTAGAGAAAAATGTGCAGTGGTCTCTTAATTTTTTCCAGAGCTGTACAGTATATCCACTCTGAGGTAGGAATAATGCTGTGAAATTGTGACAATGATTATAATGTCATTTTAGTGTAAGAGCTGTTTGAAACGACTGGCTGAAATTTCTGCTCTTTTTGTTGACATCACCAAGGGGCACATGGGTTAATAGACCAATAAGAAAGAGTTCCAATAACAGATCATTTTCAGTTTCCCCCTCCCCACTCAGACCACTAACAGTCAGTCCTAGCAATATTTTTGCTTGGGAAATCACTCTTTGCTAAGAAGCTATTTTTGCTTCTTTATGACCATTTTAATTGTAAACAATTTACAGTAAGGTACTTTGTTACCCAGAAATGATTTGATATTGAGAAAATCAGCTGCATTGGACCTTTAAATACAAATAAATATGATGTGAGCGTTCATCCATGGCTGCCATAGCGGTGCTATCATGGCAATAAAACATTGAATGTATTATCTTTGATTAATTATTTCTGTAATTCAGATGATAGAATAACCTATTTGTATATGAATTTCACAAAAAGTATTATTCTATTCACCTGTACCTTTACAATGTCTTTGCATTGTGTTTCTTGAATAAACGTTTTTTTACATCCATCAGATGGCATCAGTGTTTATTATTATTATTTTTTATTTTAAACGGATGATGTCATAGTCAACTCTTTCATACAATCTACTTTGGTCTGCCCTCCTTTCAGCCTAGTATTGGGCTCCACAATGTGTAAGAGTGTGCAAAGCTGTCGCCAAGGCAAAGGGTGGCTACTTTGAAGAATCACTAATATAAAATATATTTGTTTAACACTTTTTAGATTTTGGTTGCTACGTGATTCCATATGTGTTATTTCATAGTTGTGATGCCTTCACTATCATTCTACAATGTAGAAAATAGTAAAAATGATGAAAAAATGCATTGCTCCAAAAACTTTCAAAAGACTGTTCTGAAGTTTGCCCCCCCAAAAAGTATTTTGCACAAAAATGTGTCTTTTCATACTAATTAAACCACACAAAAATGCACAAAATCTGCTGAATTACTAACATATTTGCATGAATTGAGTGTGAGATTGTGTCATTATATGTGACAGATAGACAGACAGACAGCAGGGTGGTCATTGTGTCACTTCTCCTGAGAAACAGAAGCAGGTCTCCACAGAAACCAATAGACACAGGAAGTGACCTCACCACAAGATGTTACCTGAAATGTAGAAGGGGGCCTTTGTCAGTAAGATAGGACCCAATTCCTCCTGAAAACGCACAAGTGAGCAGGTGTTTCATGTACCTCAGCCACACTGATCAATGAGCATACAGGCGCCGAGCTGGAGTGAGCAGACATTCCTTTATTTTCTGTAATTTAAACAAAAAACTAAAACAAAGGAGAGGTAGCGACTGTGAACTGGCGTGAACACAAACAAGGAACAACACACACAAGAATCCACACCCAGGTGGAAAACAGTGGAAATTAAATAGAATCCCCAATTAGAGACAACTCAAGACAGCTGCCTCTAATTGGGGATCAACTCAAACCCAACACCAACCCTGTGATTGTCAGGACCTGAGTGTGGCCATCCCACTCCCCCTAGAGCAAGGTTCGGCAACCTTTTTGATATGAAGTGCCCTTTTTAAAAATGTATTGTTTATTAGTGTGCCATGTCAACATTAAGTTTAATTATGACATCACATCAAAAGTTTAATATCCAGGGAATCTGTAGTTTTATTCCATAGCAACATTTGATAACATTTAGTTCCCATAATCAGGACATTTTAATTATAAACGGAGTATGATACAAGGCTGCCATCCTTATAAAAACATCAACATCTGAGTTGAAATCATTAACCTTACCAACATTACACCAATCTTTTTTATAATCTTAAATTTCACTCAGTTATAATGGCAGTAAATGTCAAAACAGGAGAATTAAGAGTAACAGACATATGAGAACTATACAATAATGCTGTGTAATGATAATAAAGACGGAAGCAATAGCAAGTTCAATGAAGGTTTATTAAATAGAATTTCACTCAGGAATTCAGAATAGTCAGGAGGGTCACACAAAGCCTTTTTTTTGTTCTTCAAGTCGTGTCAACAGTTCCTTTCTTTTGAAGCGTACCTTTTTGGAGAAGTCTTCATAGATTAATATTTTGGTTCCCTTCAGGCACTTGCTCTCCTGAGAATCTCCTCCTTGTCTTTGAAGTTGAGCAGTTTCACCACCATAGATCTGGGCTGTCTGCTGCGCTCTTACGTTTTCTGCCATTTCTTCGATGCGTCGTTCAACACTTCTGGCAGATATAGGAATGTCTTTTATTCTTGATTTTATTGTCTCTTTGTTTGGTAAGCCAACAAAACATCTGAGCTACAGATGAAAGCCTCCTTTATATATTCGCCATCAGTGAATGGCTTTCCCCGTTTTGCAATGCAATTAGCAATGTGGTAGCTTCCTTCGGTAGCATGATCTTTGGCCGTGGCGAAGACTTTAAGTGTGTTAGCTTGCTTCCCATACCTGGACACGGCACGTTTGATCGATTCAGCCTCGTCTGCCACATCCTTGAATGTTTTCTCATGCTTGGTCTCAAAGTGGCGTTTAACACTCGATGTTCGGCAAACAACATTTTCAAGACATAATGTGCACACAGCACGGTCCTTCTGAAACACAAAACCCCACTCGTCTGTCCATGAGGGCTGGAATGCCCAAACATTAACTTGAGTTTTCTTGCCATTGCCGACATACCGCTATCAAGCCCTCTCTGCCAGCAGCGTTACTATAGTAACGCGTCAGCCTACTAGCCAATCAGAGCAGAGTAGGGTGGGTCTCATAGATATACACAGGTTGCGCAACTGTGAACGTTGTCATTTGGCATGCGGATGAGAGAGCGCTTCAGCATTTCAACCATGATTTCAACACATCAATAACTCTCTTGAACACATATTGCCATCGTGCCATTGGTTAAGGAACCACGTGCGCCTGGTGGCACGCGTGCCTAAGGTTGCTGACGCTTTCCCTAGAGTAAGTCAGAGACCTGGCCTCAGTCAGGCGGGGTATAGAGTGTGACTTCCTTTTCAATTAACATACGGGGAGTGTTTTCTAGAACAGCAACCTTCATCAAAATAAGTTTATTATCTCTCTTCTCTACTCTCTCTTCTCTGTGTGTTTTGGTGAGTCTAGCTAGCTACCAGTCAGTCGCAGACTTACAGACACAGGAAACAGACATACAACACCTAACGGAGATGTCTGGTGGTCTCCTCTCCTGCTTCTCCACACAGGGAATACTCCTACTCTCTATCCTCTACTATGGTTAGTATTGTGTGGATTCTTCACTTTCTCCTGTTCATGTTTTGTATCTATTGAATGTGCTTTCTTGCATGATAACGTTAGGAATACAGTTAAACAGAATGCCATGAGTGTGCAAAGCTTTCACCAAGGCAAAGGGTGGCTATTTGAAGTCTCACATAAAAAATATATTTTGATTTGTTTAACACTTTTTTGGTTACTACATGATTCCATATGTGTTATGTCATAGTTTTGATGTCTTCACTTTAAAAAAAAGAAAACCTTGAATAAGTAATATTACAAACATTTGACCGGTAGTGTATGTCCTCCTTAGACTGTACTTCAATACCTGATCACTCCAGTGGTCATTCTAAAACGTGCCACTAAACTGTAAATTACATTATCTCCTCCCTATTATCACATTCACGAGTTTGGCTTCGCTCCATCTGACAGACATGCAGGAAGTGGTAGTTGTTGGAATAGTTTGGTATGAGGGCATGGATAGTAGTCGGAAGGAGCAGCCACTGCTAGTGTACCAGGGTCGGTAGCTGGCCTCCCGGCAGTGTCAGCCCCCAGTTGTGAACTGTGGTTGTGCTAAGCCTGCTGGCATGGCCAATCCCTGGCCATAGGCCAAGGTTGTATAAAGAGGGTTTGGTTTATCAGGTCCACTTTCAGTAGAATATAGAAATGCCACGAATAGAGCTGACCTTATCCCTTATATTTCATAGGCCTGCTTGTTCTACATAACATATTTTTCTCTGAACGTTCCAAAGAGTTGCGTCTTGCTAAACGCGGGCCATGTCTGTAATGGTTTATAATGTGTTGCCCAGGCCGGAGCTCATCTCGACAACAACCCACAACCCAGTGTGAAAATTACAAACCTATGTAGGATCCCTAATTAGAGACAGATGCGCAGCAGCTGCCTCTAATTAGGGATCCCACACAAACCACCACCAGATACAGAAAGAATAGACCTGTCAGACTCTGACCATGGTTACATAGAGAAGCAAATAGGCTTCTCTATGGCCAGAGCCTGACAATATCTTTGTCCGTCTCTGTCAAATGAAACCCCCACATCCAATTAAACCAGCCCTGAAGAAATTTGAAACATTACTTAAAAATATTTGTTTATATTGGAAATGTCATATTCCTAAAGAATTAATCATCTATGAGTCAATAGCAGCCAGGAAATTATTATGTTTTTCCATGTTATTATATGAAATGTGGGCCTGATAAAGTTGATTATTTCTTGACATGGAAATAAAGTGATGCACTTCAACAGAGCACCTAAACACCTTATTACAGGCTTTGGTTTTTCCATGTTTATTTTGAGGTTGGACGTTAGCATGTGGGGCGCACCGATTGGTGTCACCTCGTTAGTCAGTATGTGTTACACCTGCGCTGGTTTATCATCATGTTAGTGGGAAGGTGTTTCACCTGTGCTGACCCATGTGATATTTAAGAGTGGCTGGCCAAGTGCTCCAGTTGTCTTGAGAGATGTGAAGGGTTAATACCTTTAGTTGGTGTGCCCTATTTGAGTTCTAGATATACAATATTTTATGTCTTGGCTGCATTCCAAACACTTAAAAGACACACCATATCCCCTCAGACCTCAAATTAAATGGACACTTCTGATGATGTATCATGACGTTTGACGAGTATCCACTTGCAGGGGAAGGGGTGAGGGAGTAAGGAATGATTTTTAAATGGACCGCCCATGCCCGGAAATGTGTTAATCCTGCGATTATTGTGTTTTCAGCCACCAGTAGCTTGTTGGTGCATTATATGCTTTACAGTCAATTATGATTGCATTTCTACTTACATTAACTATATAATTATTATTATACGCCTACTGTATGATACCTAGCAATTAATTGGCTAACTATTGTTAGCCTGCCTAGCTGGAACTTCTGAAGAAGGAACATGTTTTATTTCTACATTTTCCAAAATCTAACCAAACAAAAACATCATTACTTTTACGAGACGTGTTTTACATAAATTTTTACTTACACTTGTATGTTGACTTCTCCATGTTGAGGTTTTAAGTTTTAGCTGACTTTTCTTAGCGGATGTACAATCACCTCAAATTGAATTATGGGGCGTTTCAGGCCCCGAAGTAAACATAATTGTACACGCACGCTTGATCAAAAACGAGGGCTGAGGGGCTTGCATTGCGAACTTCTCTTGTTTGGCTAATCATTTGGACCAACGTCCAAGATGGTGACGGGGATTCCCCCAAGGGCATAAGGCGAGGGTAAATGGACGAGGGTGTGTCTTTTATGAGTTTGAAACGCAGCCCTTTGTTTTGGTGTGGGTTTTTCTTTTGTTTTCCTCTTAGTGGGAACATTTAGTGGGCGCTCATGGTGTCTTTTAGGTCCCAGTTGTTGCTGCTAGTCAACTTTCAGTAAACACCCCCATGAGCGTCTTTCAGAAACCCTCCTAAAACCCCACCTGTTTAGTTCTGCTTGTCAGTGACTCTTTGTTAGTGACAACTTTTGGTTTTCTTGCTGGGGAATGTAACAGCATGGACATATTAACACAGGACATCAAACATATTTTCTCTTTACAGAACTAATAGTCAACAGGAAGTGTGGTTAATCCAGTTTCATGTCAGTAGTCTCATCCTGAAGGTGGTTTAGTTGGTAACTGCTGCTTAAAACACCCTTCAGACAGATACTCTGCTGTTAACTATTTGTTAACTGTTTAGACCTAGGTTAAATCCGTATTGCTGAAGATCTGCGCTATAGTCCTACACCTTTTAAAGACGGACAAAGATAGTATATCATACTCATTGAGATTGTTAATGTTGATTTAATAGAAGAGGTATGTTAATCAACTCAATGTCAATAGAGAGGTCTGTCATGAGACTGTTTAGTGATACATAATGTGCTCTACAATCATCAGAAGAGTGTTATGGTGGGATCACCTCAGAAGAACTGCTGAAACAAAACGTTTTCAAATTGTTTTCACATTCTAACACTGACGCAACAAAGTATACTTGAACTAGCTTTGAGATGTAGGATAGCAATACATATGAGAGCACTAAGACAGTAGAGCACAGATCTGTAAAAAAAAACGAATTATCAGGCATTATGACTTCATTAGACACATTACTTCAATAAAATGTGTCATAAGGATGTAAGCTTTGCACAACACACTCCCCCAGAGTCATAAACAGCCTTAAAGGGATTCTCTGGTACTTTTGTATACTTTTTTGCCAGTAGTTATGAAAGTAGCACCATGAGCCAAAAGTGGTCCCTGAAAATGGTGTATTACATCACATACAGTGACGATCCTCCATAAGAATTGGGACAGTGAATAATTGTTTTCTTCTTTTGGCTTTATACTCCAAAAGTTTGGATTTTAAATCAAACAATGACTATGGGGTTAAATTGCAGACTGTTAGCTTTAATTTCACTGTATTTTCATCCATATTGGGGGAAACACTTTTTTACATCACTTTTTGTACATAGTCCCCCCCATTTTAGGGGATCAAAAGTATTGGGACAAATTGGGCCGTCATTGTAAATAAGAATTTGTTCTTAACTGACTTGCCTAGTTAAATAAAGGTAAAACATGAATAAATAATAATATTAATTCACTTATGTGTATTAAAGTAGTAAAAAGTTAAGTGGTTCTATATTCATAGCACACAATCACTACATCAAGCTTGTAACTCTACAAACTTGTTGGATGTATTTGCTGTTTGTTTTGGTTGTGTTTCAGATTATTTTGTGCCCAATAGAAGTTAATGGTAAATAATGTAATGTGTCATTTTGGGGTCACTTTTATTGTAAATAAGAATACAATATGTTTCTAAAAAAATTCTACATTAATGTGAATAATGCCATGGTTACAGAAAATCCTTAATGAACTGTAAATACTGATGAGTGTGAAAGACGCACAAATAGCATACCCCCTCAAAATGCTAACCTCCCCTGTTATTGTAATGGTGAGAGGTTAGCATTTCCCTGGGGTCTAATATTTTTCCATCAGTAACTTTCTCACAATTATTCACAATTCAACGTCCATTGTAGAAAAACTCAGTGTAAAATCTATTGGTTTACCAAACGGTAAGTGAATATCAATTAAGAGCAGTCAGATTAAGTAATAGTAAATTGGAAGACAATCATATTAAAAGTAATGTGAGAATTGCATTGTGGAAAACTATTATACTGAACAGAAATATAAACACAACATGTAAAGTGTTGGTCCCATGTTTCATGAGCTGAAATAAAATATCACAGAAATGTTCCATATTCACAAAAAAGCTTATTTCTCTCAAATTCTGTGCACATTTGTTCACATCCCTGTTAGTGAGCATTTCTCCTTTGCCAAGGTAACAGGTGTGACATGTCAAGAAGCTGATTAAACAGCATGATCATTACACAGGTGCACCTTGTGCTGGAGACAATAGATTAAGTTTTTAGGGAGAGTGCAATTGGCATGCTGACTGCAGGAATGTCAACCAGAGCTGTTGCCAGATAATTTAATGTTAATTTCTCTACCATAAGCCGCCTCCAACATCATTTTAGAGAATTTGTTAGTATGTCCAACCAGCCTCACAACCGCAGCCCAAGGCCTCCATATCCGGTGCTGAGGAGTATTTCTGTCTGTAATAAAATGTATTTCAATCAAATTCAATCAAATGTATTTATAAAGCCCTTTTTACATCAGCAGATGTCACAAAGTGCTATACAGAAACCAAACCTATTTCAATTAACACATTTCTCAGTAAAAACATGTATTTCTAGAATAAATACTTATTAAGATTATCCCTATCTGAATAAACAGGTACAAACTCTTTGCCCAGTGAACGTCTTCCTCTCTCTTTATTTGCCCAGTGAACGTCTTCCTCTCTCTTTAGGGACCTGGGCTGGAGTCCCTCCAAAGGACCAGTATGGGTTGAAGGGGGGTTCCTTGTGCCTGGCTGTAGCAGAATCACCTGAGGAACTCAAAGGACTTAGATGGAAGGTCAATAGTACTGTAATAGTTGATGACAAAGAGATCTCTCCTAAATACAAGGAGAAGGTGGATTATAATCCAGTGAACCACACACTGTGCATTAAGAATCTGATGGACACAGACAGTGGAATTTACATTGCAAATGCAAAGAAAAGAGATTGGACAGATTCAACTACTTCATACGGACTCAAGGTGTTGGGTGAGTTTTGAGAATTGTTTTGTTTCGGTAGTCTGCTATGTGTTTCTGTTTTGCTTGAAACAGCTAATCTCCTTTTAAAGTATCTTCACCAGTAATACATGTAAAATGTATCTTTCTGAACTTTATTGGTTGTTGTAGAAGCTGTTCCGATTCCAGCCATGCAGGTGACATACTCCAACTCAAGTACAGGACTTTGTAACATCACAGTGAATTGTTCAGGCTGGGTGTTTTCTGTCTGTGATGGAGGTCAGTGCACAATGTACCAGGATTCTCTGTCACTATCTGAGGTCAACATCACTGTCTCCAGTG
The DNA here is from genome assembly GCA_023634145.1 of Thymallus thymallus. Classification (NCBI taxonomy): domain Eukaryota; kingdom Metazoa; phylum Chordata; class Actinopteri; order Salmoniformes; family Salmonidae; genus Thymallus; species Thymallus thymallus. The sequence goes on from CM042423.1 coordinate 7,220,282, forward strand.
GTAATGGATTCATCCAGTGTACCGTCAATAATCATGTCAGTGCAGAGACCAAATCACAACGCATGGAGGACACATGTAAGTCTAATTTACTAGCTTCCATCTTTCATCTCCAGCAAACATGTGAATAATACTGTTTGTGTGTGTGTGTTTGTGTGTCATGTAAATGTGTGTGTGTGTGTGTGTGTGTGTGACATCTCAGGTATTGGTGAGAAGAAGGGGATCGCTGCAGCATCACCAGTTGGCACCATTGTAAGTGGTGTTACTGGTGCATTATTAGTTGGTGTAGGATGCATCATAGCGACCAAAAGATGGCGATGCCCTAAAGAAAAACAGCCACTAAAGGTACTCTCTCTATCATGAATCTATGTTTAAACAACCCCAGAGTCTATCGACGCACCGCTGAGTAAATTTAAGAGACATAATAATAAAATCCCCATCAAAATCTATCAATTTCAACTAGAGATATCAGTTTTTTTGCGGAAGGCTGCCATAGGCGGAAGTGGTAGATTGAGATGCAGCCCATGCTACAGCAATGTTTGTCAGACCATGAGACATCCCGTGAATCGGTCGCAAAATGGTTTGGGCTACAAACTAATGTGACCCCACTATGGAAAGGCGAGATGTGTACGAACATGTTGGTGTTCTCTGTTTTTCTCTACATCTCCTTTGAAGGTAACCAGTACTGGTTAATGTCCATTCCACACCTTTCCCTAAAAAGGAGTTAAATGTGTCAAAAAAAGCAACAATATTTCTCCTAGATATAGGACAGACACTTCAAAACCTGATTCCTTCTGATTTATTTTTTAACTGTTTTTTTTAGCATTATATGAATGTGTTATTCAATGTGTTTCTATGGGATTTGGGACTTTACTCCAAATTCAATATTTTGTCAAAACATTTATAAATATTTGTGTTTGATAACTAAAGGGGTCCTAAAATAGCTCAATGATCCATGGTATGATCATCTTAAAGCAATTTCCCCACCGCGCAACGTCTTACACTCATTTTAAATAATTATAATTTGCATATTATGATCTCCTAACAGGCCATTGTTCAAGAAGTTGACAACTCGGTGAGCGCTATACCAGGAAGACCAGAACTACAGAACACCCCTGGATCTGAGATGACATCTATCTACGTTACTGCAGGGAGACCAGGAGCAGTACCACTAGCAGCAGGAGGAGAAGAGGGCCATCTAGTGGACAAAGAGTACACTTCACCAGAAGAGAGGAAAGAACCACAGTCCACCCCACAGGCAGAGACACTCTACAGCGCCATACAGATACCAGCTGCAGCAAAGCGCCACTCAGTGGACAAAATAAATAATGTAAAGCAACCAGACACGGTGTACTGCACAGTTACCCCTCCATCCTTCTCAGAGATCCCCTGATGTTACTTTGATTAAGGCTTAACCCATAGACTCAAGTACCGAACCGCAAATTATGATAATTGATTGTTTATTTAGTTTATGTCTTATTTCATCCATTTTTAAAGGGACAATCTGCGATTGCTCCATACTTTTAAATGAATGGTATATAATTATTGATTCATGCAGAATACAACATATGCTTGTTTAACTCCATTGTTTATAAACATTATAATTGTACAAAAAATTGGTGGCAGGGTGGCCACGTTATTATTTGAACTGCAGATTTCCCCTTTAACATAGATCATTTTGCATACTGTCTTATTTTCTGTAAATGAAAATGAAAACGTGCAGATGAAAACAGTAGCCCTGTACATGCTTTAAAATAACTTTATTGTTGTAACATCACCGCTGGATCCATACTCCTCCATCCAGCGTTCGGCGTCTCCCTCCTATTAAACTAGTGTTGCGGGCATGGGGGGTGCTAGATCCCAGGAGGAGATGAACTACGCAGCTACGCACCTGTTTATTATTTGGGAATCTAGGGGGGTATTTAGGGAGTAGGCAGGCACCTGTGTGGTGTCGGTGATTAACCCTTGTTACGGTCAGACTTTGCAGTCTGCGCCGGTTATCTTGTATACTACCTACCTGCGTGTTTTGGGTATTTGTTTTGTAGGGTAGTTATTGTTCGGCCCAGTGCTGTTCCTTTTTTCCCTGTTGGGACCGTTTTGTATTTTTGGAGTTTCTTATTAAATCAACTATCCTTGGAGACGTCGTGTGTGTCCGTGCTATTGCTTCCATCCACCATCACCATTAAAATTGTACAAAACAGATAAATGGGAAGACCATCCAATCAATAAATCAAATCGACCAATCAATAAATTAATAAACCAAGCAAGCAACAACCAACCGAGTATGTAATAAAGTTTATATTTTTTATGTACATACTATATTATATGTATAATAATTTAATACAATGAGAAATCATATTTACAAATATAACTATAAAAGGTATCTGTCACAATCAGCTGTATATGTGGAGGAACTACAGAGATATTGCAGTCAATTATGGCAAAAGGCAAAAGCATTTTTCCTGTGGACAAAAACTAAAATATTAGAATGGCTGCAGTTCTGGATTTTATGGAAGCCCTATTAGCTGTGGCTAAAGAATTCTCTGCATGTGCAGATTTGTATTTATTTAGCCGCTGCCACTCCGCTGTCTACGTAGTTGCTGCTCAGCGCTCCAACTGCCGCTTCCCCTCCTTGATTGGCGATGGTCGCCTTTGTTTGGTGTAGCCATAAAGATAGATACAGAACTCTAGTGCCCAAAAGCCTGTTTTAGCATGGTCAGCGCCATTGAGGGCTTTCACCATTTTGAAGAAGTCAACTGGCTGGGACTTTTATGGGTTAGAGAAAGATCAAATGATTCCATCCACGTCATCAGGAGTGATCAGCCAATGAATTATGCTCGTGAGCAAATATTCCATAACTGCAGGTTACAGTAAATCGCCAACCTTGGTTTACACCTGTTCAAATAACACACTCAGTTTGTTTACCAACTCATAAAATAGTTGAGGAATTTGTACTACTTCAAAATGGAGATGGCCTCAGCGGTGCTGAACGTTTGTTTTAAATGAGGCAGAGGCTACATCAGCATAGTTCAGAAGAGGGTGAGTAAAGAAAGAAACCTGAAAGGAGGTGGGGTGTGAGCAGCAGCTATGTAGAAAACGTGTGTGTATAATAACAGAACATGATCCGGATCCATAGCTCTGAGAAAGAGGTTTCCAGAGTGGTGGCCCTCAACTATAGTGAAATATAGCTAGTAGTCTGCGTCAACATCCAAATCATACATTATATTTGTTCTTTTTCACTGGAATATATGTATTGGAGATGTATGTTAACAATACTAAAAGCATTTTAACTTGATTAAAAATGGTACTTTACACAAATGAGAGTAATGGGACTAACTTCATGATTTCATGTGTCTGCGTGTTTGTGTGTTTTAACATATGCATGTTCATCTGTATACTGAACAAAAATATAAAAGATTTTACTGAGTTACAGTTCATATAAGAAAATCAGTCAATTGAAATAAATTCATTAGGCCCTAATCTATGGATTTTACATGACTGGGAATACAGATAGGCATCTGTTGGTCACAGATAAATAAAAGGTAGGGGCGTGGATCAGAAAACCAGTCAGTATCTGGTGTGACCACCTTTTTCCTCATGCAACGCGACATCTCCTTTGCATAGAGTTGATCAGCCTGTTGATTGTTGCCTGTGGAATGTTGTCCCACTCCTCTTCAACGGCTGTGCGAAGTTGCTGGATATTGGTGGGAACTGGAACAAGCTGTTGTACACGTCGAAACATAGCATCCCAAACATGCTCAATGGCTGACATGTCTGGTGAGTATGCAGGCCATGGAAGAACTGGGACATCGCTTCCATGAATTGTGTAGAGATCCTTGCGACATGGGGCTGTGCATTATCATTCTGAAACATGAGGTGATGATGGCGGATGAATGGCATGATAATGGGCTTCAGGATCTTGTCTGTGTAACGTAATCAAACATCTCTGGAGAGACCTGGAAATAGCTGTGCAGCAACGCTCCCCATCCAACCTGACAGAGCTTGAGAGGATCTGCAGAAAATGGGAGAAACTCCCCAAATACAGGTGTGCCAAGTTTGTAGCGTCTTACCCAAGAAGTCTTGAGGCTGTAGTCGCTGCCAAAGGTGCTTCAACAAAGTCCTAGGTAAAGGGTCTAAATACTTATAGAAATGTGATATTTAATTAAATTGATTAGGAAAAAAACGATTTAATTAATGTTTATGTAACATAACATTAAGGATTGCATTGGAAAAGCAATTACTTTATATGAACATTATTGCAATGTTAAACATATTTCTAGATGAAACACTGATTTAAAGGAGAACTCTCCAGTAGGTCTACCAAAACATTCAAGGGCCATTTTATCAAAAGTGAGGTTACAAGTTGATAAACTTTCAAAGCAGAATTACTTTCCCATTGTTCCACAACTGTAGTGTATCATATACCATTTTGTAGCTCTGCGTCTCTACTTTTATCCAACCTAAAAAACATAAATTCTAATTTTGCTACATAAGACTGTATCCAGGTTGTGAGTCACAAATGTCCCCACGAGGGAGAATGTTGTTTTAATATCCTTGTGGGGATTTTGGGGGATTTCAGGTCCTCATGAGTATAAAACAACAAGACCACACAAGAACAAACTGTCAGACCACTTGAAACCTTTTCAACTATCTTAAAGGCAACTGCAATGTGAAACTCAGTCAGAAGAGAAGGAGAAGGAGATAGAAATCACATGATGTTCATTTTAGAAGTGTGAGAGATGAAGTCTGGTATACTCCTGATCTGTCAACTCTGAGTGACTCAAAGACTAAATAACACAACGGTAGCATTTACTCACCTCACTACTTCATCCGTTCTCTTTAAGGCTGTTTATGACTCAATGGGGGACTTCTGTGTTGTGCAAAGTTGACCTCCTGATGACACACTTTGGTAAAGTGTCAAATTAAATCCTAACGCCAGATAATAATGAGGTTTAAGTATTTTATCACAGATCTGTGCTCTACTTTCTTGTTGCTATCTTAAATGTATTGCTATCCTACATCGTAAAGCTAGTTCCGTTATGGGTATCTCTGGTGCATCAGTTGCCCTGTTTATACCTGCCACTTACATGCGTCCTTTGTCCTGATCTTGTCCTGATCTTGCCCGTTTACATTTAGTACACTCAGTGTACGTATTTGTCTGTAAGTAACCAATATTTACAATAACCCAGCTTGTGCATGGCCATTAGTTTCCTCTCAAAACATCTTGAATAGTCTGACCGTAGCGAGATTATATATTTTTCACAACTTCTATTACACTCTACACAGGACCCAGGGCTCTAAAGTACGAACAATTTGTTTTGCTGTGTGACCGTGAGTTTTACCATTAAAAAAAAGGACTAGGGCTGGGGTGGACTGTAAGTTGGGTTCAGGACTGTGCCCCCATAAGGCATCGGTCAGAATGCAACGATGAGATGAAGAAGACGGTACAGTTATCCCATTTATTTCAACACACAGCAAAGACAAACAGAGGCGGGGGGGGGGGGGGGGGGGGGGGGGGCTCGGTAGGTGGCTTGTAAGGTCGGTAGGTAGGGTTAGGAAGAATGTGAGGCAGAGGTTAGCTTGAATGGTCGGTAGGTAGGGTTAGGAAGAATGTGAGGCAGAGGTTAGCTTGAATGGTCGGTAGGTAGGGTTAGGAAGAATGTGAGGCAGAGGTTAGCTTGAATGATACCGCTAACTTAAGGTGGTCATGTGAAAGGACGGTATGATGCTGTATGCTGATTACTTGGGATTTGAGCTCACAATATCTTGGTTGCTAGCTACCTGAAGTTCCTGCTGTGCCACCAGGTCTGTACACATAATGGAGATTGTCTATATATTTTTTGCCAAGAATACACTTCTACACTTTACCTAAAGTTGCAGTAAAAATTAAGTAAATATATACAAAAACTTCAAGGTGTAATTTATATCAAAATAGTATAATGCTGTATTCTGATTTGAAAGAGATATGGGCCACAGACCTATTGTCAAGAAGGCATTTCTACACTTTGCTAAAAGCTGCCCAGAATCAAGTAAATAATTGTCCAATTATCACCACCAATGTAACATTAACGTAAAAAAACGTGCAGTCTTAGAGTATACATGAATTCTTTGGGATATGTAACATGTTGGTTTGGGAGTGCAACAATGTTTCACATGATTTCACATGTGAAAATCCACATTATCACATGTGAATTCTTCCAAAAACACATGGTTTCAGATGATTTCACATAGGCAAAATGTAGAAAAGTCACATGTGAAATCATGTTCTTTTTTCCATAAGGGATGCCATCATGCACAGCCTTTTAGGTGTTGCAGTTAGCAGAACTATGTGGTTTCACTGTCAACTGCTGCTAACTGCAACACCTGAAAAGGAAACTACACCCCCCACCCTAAACCACAGATTTTGTCGTCTTCTTATCCAAGTTGGTTTCCAAACTTGGGGTTGGGACTCCATATGTGGTCCACTGGAAATGAAATGGTGTAATCTTATCAAACAAATTAATAACTTTGTTTTATCTTCAAATGGGTATAGAATCCAACCTTTTTATTATTAAATAAAGGACCTCTTATACTATTGAAATGCATTTTATGTAATTATTATTAGGGACAGCCTGTGGGGAACAATGCAAAGGGTGATAGGATCTGAGGACCCATGCCAAATCTTTTCAGTGTCCTGAGGGGGAATAGGCTTTGTCATGCCCTCTTCCCAACTGTCTTGGTGTGTTTGGACCATGATAGTTTGTTGATAATGTGGACACCAAGGAACTTGAAGCTCTCAACCTGCTCCACTACAGCCATGTCGATGAGAATGGGGTGCAAAAGAGCCCAGATCTGTGCAAAAAACACTGTAAACCTAAGGATTATTATCATTATTTAACTATGTAAACTGTACAAACTTTGCACCACAACAAAATGCAGATCTGTGCAAAAAACAATGCTAACCTAATTAGAATTTGGCATAGTTATTAATTGGTTGTCCTTTATTTTTAAGCAATGTGCCTACTACGGTCATTATTTAACTATGTAAACTGTACAAACCACAAAGATATCCCCCAGTCAGTCACAACAAAAACTAAATTGAGGAAGGTGTGAGATGTACCATCTGAGCTCACTTCTAAAATGATCATTCTATGGTTTCTACTCATCCTCACAGGTAACCTATATACATTTCTTTTAAGAGATTGAATGGGATGTTAATGACAAAAAATGCCTAATCTAATTGTATGAATTAGATTTGTAACATATCACATCAATTAGACACTTAAACTATCTTACGAATTGACAAATGTATAGACTCAGGGACCAGTTTTGACTCGTGAGCACTACTTTAAAAAAATACAGGCTGATATTATACAAAACCTTTACAGCGCATCTTAAAAGATAGTTGATAAGATGTCAAGTGGTCATGTTTTAGCCTGGTTTAGTTTTGGTGTTATATCCCTCGCTGAAAAAACAGGTGCAACCTCTTCCTCTCTTTAGAGACCTTGGCTGGAGTCCCTCCAAAGGACCAGTATGGGTTGAAGGGGGGTTCCTTGTGCCTGGCTGTAGCAGAATCACCTGAGGAACTCAAAGGACTTAGATGGAAGGTCAATAGTACTGTAATAGTTGATGACAAAGAGATCTCTCCTAAATACAAGGAGAAGGTGGATTATAATCCAGTGAACCACACACTGTGCATTAAGAATCTGATGGACACAGACAGTGGAATTTACATTGCAAATGCAAAGAAAAGAGATTGGACAGATTCAACTACTTCATATGGACTCAAGGTGTTGGGTGAGTTTTGAGAATTGTTTTCTTTCGGTAGTCTGCTATGTGTTTCTGTTTTGCTTGAAACAGCTAATCTCCTTTTAAAGTATCTTCACCAGTAATACATGTAAAATGTATCTTTCGGAACTTTATTGGTTGTTGTAGAAGCTGTTCCGATTCCAGCCATGCAGGTGACATACTCCAACTCAAGTACAGGACTTTGTAACATCACAGTGAATTGTTCAGGCTGGGTGTTTTCTGTCTGTGATGGAGGTCAGTGCACAATGTACCAGGATTCTCTGTCACTATCTGAGGTCAACATCACTGTCTCCAGTGGTAATGGATTCATCCAGTGTACCGTCAATAATCATGTCAGTGCAGAGACCAAATCACAACGCATGGAGGACACATGTAAGTCTAATTTACTAGCTTCCATCTTCTGTGAAAACCTATCATTCTATCATCATTTATATATCAACAAAGTTTTATCATCATAGTTACAATTATTCTCCAGCAAAATGTTGATTAGCAGAGTGTGTGTGTGAGACCTCTCAGGTATTGGTGAGAAGAAGGGGATCGCTGCAGCATCACCAGTTGGCACCATTGTGGGTGGTGTTACTTGTGGATTATTCTTCATTGTGTTAGTTGGTATAGGATGGGTCATATCAACCAGAAGAAGGTCCTGTAAGAAGAACTGCCATTGGAGGTACTTTCAATTCATGTAAAAACTCCTTCAAATCACCAAAAGGTGAGATAGAAGGTATTTCTAGGACGCTGGAACCTTTTATAAAATGTTAAAGAATGACTATTTGAATGTTTTTACAGGACATCTCCTGAGGTAACATCAATCTACGACACTGCAGGGAAAACAGGAACAGCAGCAGGAGGAGAAGAGGGCCACCCAGGGGACAAGGGGAAAGAACAGTTTCCCCCACAGTGAGACATTTTACAGCACTGTGCAGCAACCAGCGGTACAAGAACGCCATCCAGTGGACAAAGTGTGCACTCCATCAGGAGAGGCCAGGACTAAGAGCTCTTCCTTCTGAGGCAGCGCCTACATCAGTCTTCCAGATACAGTCTTCTACAGAACCGTACAGAAACCATCTGCAGCACAGCGCTCCCTAGTGGACAAAGACTGGAATAACTTCAACAAACCAGACCGTGTACTGCACAACATGAAATACATTACCCCGCCATGCCTCTCAGTAACTAGGTTTCCATTAATTTGTCCAGTGATCCTTTGTCAAAATTTAGAAGGTTTGCATAGAAAATAAATGAGACAATAGTGGAGGTCCATAAAGATGGCTGCCTCCGTGAACTTACCACACATTCTTTGTTTTGTTCTGCACATTTTACATTGCCCTTCGTTAATATTTTGCTTCTTAATAGTATTAATATTTATTTGTATGTTCATTAGCACAGTATACACGATCCCAATTTGAGCATCAAGACGCTGGCAATTTGAAAAAGTAGATTGTGCTGATTTATTGGCACATTGAACCATGTCGTGCGCAGTTTAAAAACTCAGTGGATAATGCTAAAACAATGATGTCATATCTGAATTCTGCCATCTTTATGCCCGTTCGCCATTACTTGCCACGGTGCATTTCCATTGAACTGACTTGAGAGGTAATTGATTGAGTTATTCAATTGGACTTTCAGTTTACTTCCTGAACTGGACCCAATCAATCAATCAATCAATCAATCAATTCACCATTCCAGCAACCAACCAACCAATCAGTCATCTGAGTCTATAATAATGTTTCTAATACATACTGTATGTCTAATTATTAACAAGTTGAGAAGGCATATTTAAAAATCTATCAATTTCAGTAACTTCTGTCACATCCAGCTGGTTGTATGGAGAACTACAGAAGTAAGACAGTCAATGATAGCTAAAAGAAGAAGAATTTGGGAATGTCAACAAACCAGACAAATAGAGAAAAACTGAAACCACCCCTCCACCCCTCTCAGAGACCCCTGATGTCACATTGACTAAGACTTGACATGGACTCACATACCGAACAGCAAACACAGGGGAAATTGTGAACATAAAACATTTAGATTAAATATGCATTTGTTTATTAATTCCATCTATTAGAGCTGCACATACAAATAAATCTATAAAACAGCTGAATTAATTTATCCCATTGTTATAAACAAATCTATAGAAACAGCTGAATTAATGAAACCCTTGTTAGAACCCATCTCCAACAAACTATATAGTTACATTTTCCTGGAAAGAAGGTTGAGATGACAGGCTAAACCATGCAAGCTAAACTATGCAGCCTAAACCAGTATATAACATTTTTACAATAATAATTGTTCTAATACTTCTGTGTATCTAATTATTTACTTAAATGCACTAAACTGTAAGTCACTCTGGATAAGAGCATCTGCTAAATGACTAAAATGTCCAATTTAAACGTTAGAGAAAGCATATTTACAAATATCTATAGAAAAGTTCAATCCATTTCAGTAGGATCTGCCACATCCAGCTGGCTATGTGGAGGAACCAATTAAAAGGTCAAATTCGCTCTCTCCCAGAAGCTTGGCTGGTGCGTAAAACCCTCAAATTTAGACAAACAAAAAGCTCTGAAGCTAGTACTCTGCATTAATCCAAATGATACATTACGGGTTGGTTTCCTGGACACAGATTAAACCTAGTCCTGGACTAAAAACACTCTAAATGGGGAATCTCCATAGAATATGCTTCATAGTCCAGGACTAGGTTTAATCTGTGTCTATGAGACTGGCCCTATATACTACCCAACAATGTGGTGCCTTGTTCTGGTTACTCATTTAATAAACTACATTTTGCAGTACTATGGAATGGCTGAACGACTCTCACAGATTCTCTTTGATGGTTCGGCACATGGAAAGTCAAACCAACAATTTTTGTCTCTTAAACAGTGTTGACCAATTCGGACACAGTTTTCTGTGTTGTTGTTTGGCCCACGGTTATTTGGGTCGTTGTCGTCCCAGTACCTAGAAAAGGGAGAAGGGAAACCATTACTCCATACAGTATGTCCCAGCAGAATGAAATATTTGTGGCGAAATATATTAGCACCCTTGCACTTTTCTTAAATAATTCCCTATTTATTCTAAAATAAATTTAAAACAACTTTGTCTCCACACCTTGTTATAGGATTTTCTTGTTATTGGATTCTCTTGTAAAAAATAAAATAATAATCATTTAGAAAATAAAGACAAATGGCATGGATAAAAGTATTGGCACCCTGGAGCCAGTACTTGATTGCAGAGCTTTTGGCCAAGATAACTCCCAACAAATGCTTCTTGTAGCCCTTCATTAACTTTCTGAACCTTTCTATTGGCCATTTGGCCCAATTTTCATAGGAAACTGCTCTAATTCTTCAATGTTTGAGGGCTGCCCTCCACCATATATTATGGATGTGATTCAGATCTGGAATCACTGGCCACAAACAAACAAACAAAAAATTAGATCTCTTTGGCAATACTGATCGGTACTGTGTTTACCAATGACCAAATTAAGCACTCAATGAAAATAAAACCCTCCCTACAATTAAATATGGGGAGGTTTAATAATGCTGTTGGGTTGCTTTACTGCCTCCAGTAGTGGGGGCTTTGAACGTGCGCAAGACATCATGAAATCAGCAGATTGGAGTCCAATATTAAACCCAGTGTCCAAAAAATAGTGTCTCCATTGAAGGTTGTGGGTCTTCCAGCAGGACAACAACCCCAAACACATCAAAAAGCTTCCAGGAATGGTTTTAGAATAAACACTGGACTGTTCTGGAGTCGCCAGTGATGAGTTCAGATCTGAATCACAGCCTGAAAACAGCAGTTGGTGGAGTGAACCTCTCCAACATTGAAGAATTGGAGCAGATGTTAAAGAGTTTGCCAAGTTTCCAGTAAAAAGTTGCTTAAGTTTACAAAAGTGTAAACTTGGTTCTGCAATGTTGAAAATTCAATAAAAATGTGTGGATACCAAAAGTTTTTCTAGTTCAACTTATTTGAGAAGAAATAGGGAATTATTTCACAAAAGTGCAAGGGTGGCAATATATTTGGCCGCAACTGAACTATGTATAGAATGTTTTGCTTTTGAGTGTACAGCTGAGTTGTCTTTGAGTGTCTTGGTGTTTGTGTGAGCACACGTGCGTACCTTTGTGTGTAGATGTGTGCAAATGTATGCCTTAAAAACATCCTTACTTGAGGTTCTCATTAAGAGTTGTATTGTCCATCCAGACCCACACATTCTCTTGCTTAGCATCTGTCAGTCCAATCCAGGGGCTGTGATCATAAGAATCTATTTCCAGTGTTACCACTCTCTGTTTTAGAAACTCCTACGGAGGAAAAGTTAATCAGCCAATGGATCAATGGTTCTCATCCTGATGAAAGCCTTGATGGCTGAACTTTTTTTTTTTTTTTTACTATTCTAAATAAAGTATATTTTTAACTTGAAGAGAGCAGAGAGCCCCATCTGCTTTCCACTGAAGTCAACCAATGGAGACAGAGGTGCAAAGCACAGATACACTGAAAGAAGGCTGTGTCCTAACTTGGTCTGCACTTTATGTGAGAGTCATGTAGCAATTAATTACTACACCTCCAACCTTACCTGCTCGTGACTACTCTCTATGATGACCAGGTGTCCTCCGTCGCGGATGCAGGCGTACTGGCTCTGTTCCCAGGTCAGTTTGTCTTTAGAGAAGTAGTAGCATGATCCATTGTAGAACTCCCAGCCCGGAGAACATTGCTTCGGATCGGCATTACATTTCTTCTGATTCCCTAGACGAGAGAAGAGACAACATAATTGAAATGTGATGACTTTCAGTTCTATATCTTGTGATGTTCTTGTTAAATGTGTGTCCCTTTAAGAGAGCACAAGAGTTGGCTAAGGGAGAGATAACCGGAAAGAGAAAGGAGGCCATAGAGAGGCCTATTTGCTTCTCTATGTAGCTATGGTCAGAGTCTGACAGTCTCTTTCTTTTCTGTTTCTGTGAGGGTTTTGGGTTGGATCCCTAATAAGAGGCAGCTGCACCGCATTGTCTCTAATTAGGGATCCTATATATATTTGTCTGTCCTTCACTCTTGTGTGGGTCGTTGTCTATCTGCAGTCACAGTGAAAGTAAGTGCTTTACGTTTTGTCCATTCGTGGTTTGTTCCATAGTTCGACACGTGTTGTATTATACATTGTATGACATTCTTATTATACATAGTATAAAATAAAGAAGGATGTCGAACTACTATCCCTGTGCTGCGTCTTGGTCTCTCCACACACACAATCGTGACAATACCGCGTTTACACAATCAGCCCAACTCTGATCTTTTGCCCAATTATTGGTATTTTGAGCAATCTATTATTTTATTTTTTATTTAATCTTTATTTAACAATCAGATCAGTTCTTTTGACAATAATTTAGCAAAATAGCAAAATTGGCTTCCTGTGTAAACACAGCCTTAGAGACAATATGTGAATAAATGAGCCCAGGGTTCACATATTCCTCACACTGGATTCCCCTCTTATCACCCAGACTGCATTTACACAGGCAGCCCAATTTTGATCTTTTTTCCATGTGTTTTTTGTATTTGATACCATTCCACTGATTTCACTCCAGCCATTACCATGAGCCCATCCTCCCCAATTAAGGTGCCACCAACCTCCTGTGGTCAAAAGACCAATTAGTGGGAAAATTGATCAGAATTTGGCTGATTGGGTAACAAGCTTAAGAACAGCTCCACCACATATCCTATAATTGAACTACTGGCCATAGGACATCCACTCTCATTCTGTTGTAGGCCCTCCCATTAGGCAAGATTCGGCGATCGCCTAGGTTGGCACTTGATTTTGGGGCGGCATTTTGACAATTGGCTGCCTGATTGGCTACTACACCTGATCGGCTACTACACCGCCGGCATCACCCCAGCAACCAGCTGCCAGCTCATAACGTTGCTGCAGTTCCCACCCCCAACCGCTTCTCCCGGGGTGCGCCGGCGGTGTAGTAGCCGATCAGGAGGGCGGCAGCCAATTCCCTGGGAAGCTATCGCTATAGCAACAAACAGTGATATCGGACTCCGAGTCACAACTGGTTTCAAAAGTCCAAACTCTCTCAGTAGTTCAATGGTGAATCGTAATAAATAAGAATGATTCTATTCCATGAATCCATGACATTTTTATTTTTATATGTAAATCTCAGATGTAGCTGTAATCCATCTAGTCACGACAACAGTACATGGGGATGATTGAACTGACCTTGGATGGTTGCCAGGAGATCTTTGGCCCTAGTCAGGTTGGCCTCACAGTCTCCAAGATATGAGAATAACAGCTCTCTCTGGACTAAGAACAGAATAGATTTACATCAAATTAGGAGACAGTGTAGTTCTGTTGAATTAAGGCCATAATACAAAGGTATGTAGTTGGCAAACAAAACATTTGAAGTACAATAATACTTTCAAATGCACTTCACCACACTCATATGACTAAGTTGCCCTTAGGGCCAGAAGTCTTTCCTGGTCAAGAAAAACCCCTCTCCTTCCTCATATACAGTACTATGATAGCATATAAGATATTCAAACAACATGTTTTGGGGAAGCAATACTACTGCAGTGTAAATGTAAATCTACTCTTGATAACATGGAACTTTGTATTGAAATTATACATTTTTGTTAAATTGGGTTCAACTTCACCTTTAACACTTCACATAAATATGTCAAATCAAATAAAATGTTATTTGTCACATACAGCAAATAAAACTGGTGTAGACTTTATGCTGAAATGCTTGCTTTTGGGCCCTTCCCTAAAATGCAGAGTTTAAAATAAAAATAGTAACACAAGGAATAAAATAAAATATACAAGAATGGAGCTAAATACAGGGAGTAACAGTACCAGATCAATGTGAAGCTATATACAGGGAGTACCAGTACCAGATCAATGTGCCGCTATATACAGGGAGTACCAGTACCAGATCAATGTGCCGCTATATACAGGGAGTACCAGTACCAGATCATTGTGCCGCTATATACAGGGAGTACCAGTACCAGATCAATGTGAAGCTATATACAGGGAGTACCAGTACCAGATCAATGTGCCGCTATATACAGGGAGTACCAGTACCAGATCAATGTGAAGCTATATACAGGGAGTAACAGTACCAGATCAATGTGAAGCTATATACAGGGAGTACCAGTACCAGATCAATGTGAAGCTATATACAGGGAGTACCAGTACCAGATCAATGTGAAGCTATATACAGGGAGTACCAGTACCAGATCAATGTGAAGCTATATACAGGGAGTACCAGTACCAGATCAATGTGCCGCTATATACAGGGAGTACCAGATCATTGTGCCGCTATATACAGGAAGTACCAGTACCAGATCAATGTGCCGCTATATACAGGGAGTACCAGTACCAGATCAATGTGCCGCTATATACAGGAAGTACCAGTACCAGATCAATGTGAAGCTATATACAGGGAGTACCAGTACCAGATCAATGTGAAGCTATATACAGGGAGTACCAGTACCAGATCAATGTGCCGCTATATACAGGGAGTACCAGATCATTGTGCCGCTATATACAGGAAGTACCAGTACCAGATCAATGTGCCGCTATATACAGGGAGTACCAGTACCAGATCAATGTGCCGCTTTTTATCTGGTGTGAAAGCTTGCTTAATGTAAACATTTATTTTTCAATTTCCACATTTTACATTTTGCTATTTAGTCCTAGAGGGTTGAATAGCCATGGTTTAAAAAAGCATGTGTACAACTTTTTTCAAATAATTTTAGCTCTCACTCTTTTTCCCAATCTCTCTCTCTTTATCTTTCTTTCATGGTTCAGTAATGAACAGAGATAAATGCAAAATCAAACATGTTTGTCACTACTGTTTCTGCTTTACAAATCTCTTCCAACTTCAGACATAAATCAGAGTTGCTGTATGATAGCAAGAACAGATTCCTCCATTATCTCATTCCATTATCACAGATCAGGAAAAGACCCAGATGCAGACAGTTTGAATTACGGACGTGTGTTATATAAACAGGGGCAGGCAAAGACAGGTCAAGGGCAGGCAGAGGTCGGTTGTCCAGGGCAGAGTCTGTAAGGTACAGAGCGGCAGGAAGGCTCAGGGTCAGGGCAGACAGAATCATCAAAACCGGGATAACTAGAAAACCGGGATAACTGGAAAACAAGAGCTCAAGAATACAGGAGTACGAAAAACACACTGGTAGGCTTGACGAGACAAACTGGCAACAGACAAACAGAGGCAGGTATAAATACACAGGGGATAATGGGGAAGATGGGCGACACCTGAAGGGAGGTGGAGACAAGCACAAAGACAGGTGAAACAGATCAGGGTGTGACATTCATGTAATAATTGAAGTTATCTGGTGATCATACACTACATGACCAAAAGTATGTGGACACCTTCTCGTCGAATATCTCATTCCAAAATCATGGGCATTAATATAAAGTTGGAACTCCCTTTGCTCTTATAACAGCCTTCAGTCTTCTGGGAAGGCTTTCCACTAGATGTTGGAACTTTACTGCGGGTACTTGCTTCCATTCAGCCACAAGAGCATTAGTGAGGTTGGGCACTGATGTTGGATGATTAGGCCTGACTCAAAGTCAGCATTCCAATTTATCCCAAAGTTTGATGGGGTTGAGGTCATGGCTCTGTGCAAGCCAGGTAAGTTCTTCCACACTGATCTTGACAAACCATTTCTGTATGGACCTCGCTTTGTACACGGGGGCATTGTCATGCTGAAACAGGAAAGGGCCTTCCCCAAACTGCCACAAAGTTGGAAGCAAAGAGTTGTCTAAAATAGCATTGTATGCTGTAACTTTAAGATTTCACTTCACTGGAACTAAGGGGCCTAGCCCAAACTATGAAAAACAGCCCTAGACCATTATTCCTCCTCCACCAAACTTTACAGTTGGCAATATGTATTAGGGCAGGTAGTGTTCTCCTAGCATCCGCCAAACCCAGATTCTCCCAACGGGCTGCCAGTTGGTGAAGCGTGATTCATCACTCCAGAGAACGCGTTTCCACTGCTCCAGAGTCCAATGAAGGCGAGCTTTACACCACTCCAGTCGACGCTTGGCATTGCGCATGGTGATCTTAGAATTGTCTGCGGATGCTCTGCCATGGAAACCCATTTCATCAAGCTCCCGAAGAACAGTTATTGTGCTGACGTTGCTTCCAGAGGCAGTTTGGAACTCGGTAGTGAGTGTTGCAACCGAGGACCGACGATTCTTACGTGCTGTGCACTTCAGCACTCTGTGGTTCCGTTCTGTTAGCTTGTGTGGCCTACCACTTCTCGGCTGAGCCATTGTTGCTCTTAGACGTTACAGATCACAATAACAGCACTTACAGGGCAGACATTTGTCGAACTGACTTGTTGAAAAGGTGGCATCCTACGGGTGTGGCTGAAATAACCAAATCTACTAATTTGAAGTGCTGTCCTTATACTTTTGAATATATAGTGCACTTTGTAAAGATTGGTACTCTGATTGAATTTTTGTTTATATTTAACTGTGTTTCCACAGCTCTACCCAGAGCCTCAGTGATCTCATCAGTGTCTCTCATCAGGGTCTCCTCTACTCTGACATATCAGACTACACAAACTGGTATTACCAAAGGTTCAGAAATAAACAAAAACAGAGTCCTGGTAAAATCATCACCACACTGTCTAGCCAGGCTGGTCAGTACAGATGTGTTGGGGGAGGACAGGTCGGCTCCAGTGGTCCCAACTCAGTGCTTTCCTCCCCATCAGAGTTTACTATTGATACTCCATCACTAACGTTGTTGTTGTTGTTGTTGTTGTAGTTGTTGTCGTTGTCGTAGTGGGTGTCAGGGCACTAGATCTTCCACTCAAACCTATTTAAATACCAATAGATTTTCAGCCGACAGCCACACTGACTTCAGACAAACAGGACGTATTCACAGGACACCGTGTGACACTGACCTGTACTGTAGAGTCTTCTGGGTGGGAGTTTTACTGGTACAGACACAGACCAGACTCTACACCAGTAACCACAACCTCTGTATACTTCTACACACTCAGAAGGGTCAGTGTCTCTGATGGAGGACAGTACTGGTGCCGAGCAGGGAGAGGAGACCCAGTCTACTACACCCTGTACAATGACCCAGTCCAGAAAAACATTACTGGTGAGTCTAAAACTGTTTATGATAAATGGTTGTTATTTTATATGGACATAGAGTCATATCAAATCAAATCAAAGTTTATTTGTCACGTGCACCGAATACAACAGGTGTAGACCTTACAGTGAAATGCTTACTTACGAGCCCTAACCAACAGTGCAGTTTTTAAGTAAAAAATAAGTATTAGGTAAACAATAGATAAGAAAAGAAATTTAAAAAACAGTAAAATTACAGTAAAAAAAATATATACAGGTGGTATACAGGTGTTATATACAGGTGGTACCGGTACAGAGTCAATTTGCGAGGGTACCGGTTAGTCAGGCTAATTGAGGTAATATGTACATATAGGTATAGTTAAAGTGACTATGCATAGGCATCTCCACGGTTAACTAGAATAATTTATACGATTTAAAGTTTGAAACCTGTCCTCTGCCTAACAACAGATAAACTCCAAGCTGTTCTGACTGGCTGAACCCTGGGGCCTCTGTGATTCTAAAATGTGCGGTTAAAATGTTGTCTACAGGCTGGAGGTTCTCCTGGTACAGGACGGTTCACACTGAGCAGTCCTACATTTTTTAGGAGAAGGGGAACTCTACTGGATGGAGACTGATGAAATACACAGAGAGAGGAGTGGAGTCAGGGTGTGTCCCATGGAGATCAATAACAGTGTCCACATGTACCATCAGCTCCACATACACATGGTCCAGCGGAGTGTACTGGTGTGAGTCTGGATCAGGAGAGTACAGTAATGCTGTCAACATCACAGTAAATGGTAAGTCTATTGTACAACATTCACTAACATTGTTACATTTATATGATAGGATGTTCAATTCTGTAACTCAATGATTGCATCTCATAAATACATAAGATGTTGATGTATTGTGAGTGATGACTCCAGATTACAGTATTATTTATATATTATGTTACACAGATGGTGATGTGATCCTGGAGAGCCCTGCCCATCCCGTGACTGAAGGAGACTGTGACTCTGAGCTGTACATTTAGATATCAGGAAACAAATCCTAACCCCAAGACTGACTTCTACAAAGATGAAGTACTCATCAAGAATGAGACCACAGGAGAGATGACCATCCCTACAGTATCCAAGTCAGATGAAGGATTCTATAAGTGTACATCTGGTCAAGGAGAATCACCAGAGAGCTGGGTGACAGTGAGAGGTCAGAAGAGCAGTGTGTGTGCCTGCGAGAAGAGCAGTGTGTGTGTTCAAGTGTTTTGATGGTAAAACATGTGTTTTGCTTGTCCCTTCAGGTTCTGTAGTCTCCATCTCTCTGCCCAGAATGCTGTGTGGTCTACTGGTGATGTCTCCCTTTCTACTGGTGTCCATTTTGATGACGGTGAAATGCTGCAGGGCTCAAGGTGAGATCTTTCTTTCAGTGTATTTAAAATCAGCTCATCCAGCTTGATATTCTCCTTCTTTATGTCACTGCAGGGCAAGGACAACTACAGATACTGTATGCCCTAAATTGTATTTATGTCGTGTATGTTTTTCTTAATTCATGACAGAAGTAATTTTTTTTCTAATGGTTATTAACATATATTTGTAGACTTTCCGCAGCAGGCAAATCAAACATTCTGCAACATATTGATAACATCCTATAATATATATATATTTTTTTACATGTATCCTTTATTTAACTAGGCAAGTCAGTTAAGAACAAATTCTTATTTACAATGACAGCCTACACAATGACGCTGGGCCAATTGTGAGCCGCCCTGTGGGACAGCCAATCACGGCTGGTTGTGATACAGTCTGGAATGCAGTGCCTTAGGAGCCATGTATCAATGTAGACTGCTATATATTCATGATAATGTTGCCCATGTATATATACAGTGGGGTCCAAAATTACTGAATTATTTAGTAAAAAATATTGTATACAATAAATAATATAATGTTCAAAACATTAAGAAAAGTACATTATTTTATACTAATACAATTTCTCAGAGTAAGAGATTTTGTTTAACAAGTAATAAAAAAATAAAAACAAGATAAGGGTCAAAATTATTGGCACCCGTTTTCAATATTGTAGCACCCTCCCGTTGTGAGGATAACTACAGTGAGCCTTTTTCTAAAATGCAAAACGTGTTGGGAGAGATCTTAGACCATTCCAACGTCTATTCCACGTTGGTTCAATGTAATTTCATTGAAATGACATCAAAACAACGTTGATTCAACCAGTGTGTGCCCAGTGTGTATGGACTGCCCTCTTCAATTCAAACCACAGGTTTTCAGTGGGGTTCAAATCCGGAGACTGAGATGGCATCAGGGGTTACAGGTAACCTAGGGGTTAAGAACGTTTGGCAAATGAACTGTAATGTTGCTGGATCAAATCCCCCAGTTGACTAGGTGAAAAATACTTACCCCTATCTGCTCCTGTAAATTGCTCTGGATTAGAACATGTAATGGCATTGTAAAATGTTGATTTTGTGGTCAATTAACAATTTCTTTGTGGAATTTGATTAGTGCTTGGGGTCATTGTCTTGCTGGAAGATCCACTTGTGACCTACTGTTAACACAGTAAACAAGAGTTGTGTCCGCATTTCCACATAGTTGATTTGACAGAACAAAAATGTATAATAACTGTTAGGAGAAGGGATCATCTAAATGTATGTAAATGAACACAGTTGCATTTCTTTTTGCCTTGTTTGTTTTCGGTATTTTATCCCGTTCTAAAAAAAACAGCACCTAGTAAACCTGTTCCTCTCTCTTTAGGGACCTGGGCTGAACAACCTCCAATAGAACAGTATGGGTTGAACGGAGGTTCAGTGTGTCTGGTTGTTACAGAACCCGCTGATCAACTCAAAGGAATTAAATGGAAGTTCCAAAATGATGTAATAGTTGATGATAAAGAGATCTCTCCTAAATACAAGGAGAAGGTGGATTATAATCCAGTGAACCATTCTCTCTCTACACAAAGGCTGTGTTTACAAAGGCAGCCCAATTCTGATATTTTTTCCACTAATTGGTCTTTTGACCAATCACATCAGATCAGTGACAAAGTCGACTGCAAATGACAGGGGAGCTTATATAGCGGCTGTTGGAAAATGGACTATCAACTGATAGGTACAAAGTAACAATACAAGTATTTTGCGTATATGTGTGTGTCTGTGACACCACTCAGGTATTGGTAAGAAGGATGGGCAAACGTCAGCATCACCAGTTGTCACCATTGTGGGCAGTGTTATTGGGGTGTTCTTCTTCGTTGGTGTGTTAGTTGTTGTAGGATGGATCATATCTGCCTAAACACAGCTCTTTTCCATCTATGAGGTGACATCAATCCACGAAACTGCAGGGAAACCAGGAACAGCAGTACCAGCAGCAGGAGAAGAGGGCCATCTAGTGGACAAAGAGTACACTTCACCAGAATAGAGGACAGAACCACAGAAACCAGCAGCAGCACAGAACCACCCAGTGGACGAAGAGTACACTTCACCAGAATAGAGGACAGAACCACAGAAACCAGCAGCAGCACAGAACCACCCAGTGGACGAAGAGCACACTTCACCAGAATAGAGGACAGAACCACAGACTGTATATTAAGTAAAGTATTATTAGCCTCACTTATATCACACGCACATTTAGCTATTTAAGTATCTTTCTCTGCCATCGACCTGTATAGTTAATATAATGATAGTGTAATTTCTCCACCTAACACTCTATAACAATGTATAGTGTACATATTCAGTCATTCACTCATACTATGCAATGCCTTTTTTATAGCTTTTTGCACTCCAGACTTCTTGTATTGTTATACTTTTTCATACTGCCTATCTATTAGAAGACTGATATAGATCTCTGTAACGCGGGTAAAAAAAAAATGTTCAGCATCTCTGCTTTGGCAAAAAAAGGTAGTTGTATAATTAAGAACAGTATCTTGCAGGATTCAGTAGTTGGTAAGAATCCAGAAAGAACAAAACCCTGTCCTCAAACATTTACATCAAAAGGTGCAAAGTTATGGGGAAAAGACCCAAAACATCCACGTCAAATTAAATATTTTCCTTGATCAAATAACATGGAAAACAACCACTTTTAGTGCAATATTAATTTACCATCCTTACAAACCACTTGATGTAAATGTACATTACTGTATCGTACAGAGGCTGGTCATCTAGGTTTGTACCTGTAGACTTTCCATCTCCATGAAGAAAAACAATGCACATTACAGTAATTGAGTACATTGAGACATCAAGTGGTTCGTGATGATGTGGCTCAGCTGGTAGGGCATGGTGCTTGTAACAAAAAGGTTGTGTGTTCAAATCCCGTGGGGGACCATTATGAAAATATATGCACTCACTACTGTAATTTGTTCTGGATATTAAAATGAATGAATAGACCATTTCAGTTTTCACATAGAAATAGCTTGCATTTGCAAAGTATTTGAAGAAACTGTAAAACATATATAAAGCAAGTATTTTTTATATTGCACAAATATTATCAAATTAACTGTTTTGTAAAGATAATTATCAGACTGAAGTCAATAATGGTTGTCATAACTGTGGACAAAAACAACTTCCTGTAGCTATGACTACACAGCTATGACAGTCAATATTGGTTGTCATAACTGTGGACAAAAACTACTTCCCACAGCTATAGACTTACGAGGTGAATCAAGGTGAAAGCTATGATTCAGTGTAGATGGGGAGGAGACAGGTTAAAGAAGGAGTTTTAAGCTTTGAGACAATTAAGACATAGATTGTGCATGTGTGTCTTTCAAAGGGGGGAATGGGCAAGACAAAACATTTAAGTGACTTTTAACAGCATATGGTAGTATGTGCCAGGCACACCGGTTAGTCTCAAGAACTGCAAAGCTGCTGGGTTTTTCACACAACAGTTTCCTGTGTGTATCAACAATGGTCCACTACCCAAAGGACATCCAGCCGACTTGACACAACTATGAGAAGCGTTGGAGTCAACATGGGCCATGTTGACTCCAGGGGGGGGGGGGCGGGGTGCAACTGAATATTAGGAAGGTATTCCTAATGTTTGGTATACTCATTGTATAGCTAGTACTCTCCGTTAATTCTCCAAATTATACATTACAGGTCAGTTTCCTGGACACATTAACCCGTAGTCCTGGACTAAAAACACTTTGAATGGAGAATCTCTATTGAATTTAATCTGTGTCCGGGAAACTGGCCCTTTATACTGTCCAACAATGCAGTACCTTGTGCTGATTACTAATTCAATACACTCCGTTTGTCAGCACTACGGAGTGGCTGCAGGTCTCACAGACTGCACGACTCTCACAGATTCTCTTACATGGTTGGTCACATGCATAGTCAAACCAACATTCGATTTGACTGGAACAGCTTTGACCCATTCGGGCACAGTCTTCACCTGGATTCCAGTCATTTGGTTCTGGAGGATTACTTGTTCCAGTGTTCGGGTCCCAGAACCTAGAACAGGGAGTAGGGAAACCATTAATCCATACTGTATGTCCCCAAAGAAGTAAACATTCTATGGTTGTGTGAGAATGTGTTTGTTATTGTGTATTTGAGTGTACAAGTGTGTATAGATGTGTGTGTGTGGATACATATTGTATCAATGAGCCTTAAACACATCCTTACTTGATGCGGTCATCAAGAGTTGTATTGTCCATCCAGACCCACACTCCCTCTTGCTTCTCATCTGTCAGTCCAATCCAGGGGCTGTTATCAAAATCAGTGCCTCTCACTAATTTATCTGTTATAAACGCCTACGGAGGAGACCACTTATTTTAGTCAAACAACAGAGACAGAGATGATGCAGGGAGAGACACCAGCAGAATGTCTTACAAATATTAGATGTAAATTATACAATGTACAGCCAGATCTTTACATCGAATCTATTTAATACATTTATCACACAAGGCCGTGTCCTAACCTGAAATCTGCACTTTATTTGAGAGTTATGTTGCTATTAATTACTACAACTCCAACCTTACCTGCTCCTGCTGACTCTCTATGATGACCAGGTGTCCTCCGCCGCGGATGCAGGCATACTGGCTCTGTTCCCAGGTCAGCTTGTCTGTAGAGAAGTAGTAACATGATCCATTGTAGAACTCCCAGCCAGGAGAACACAGCTGACTGGTATTACATCTCTTCTGATTCCCTGTAAGACAGAGAGGAGAGACAAGAACACACCAGGAGACAAGGAGACAATGAGATGCAATTTGTATTTGATGACTTACAGTACTACAGTATATACTATATTTATATACAGTATAATAATATAAGTATACAGTATAATATTCAGTACTACAGTATATCCTATATTTACATATACTAACATAAGTATACAGTATATTAAAGTATAATATTCAGTACTACAGTATGTCCTATATTTATATGAAGACAGTATAATAATATAAGTATACAGTATATTAAAGTATAATGTGTATATGTGTATCCTGTATATACAGTACAATAATATAAGTATACAGTATAATATTCAGTACTACAATATATGGTATATTATAACTGTACATAAGGCATCCACTTTTGTACTGTCATGCATGGGAGGAGGATAGAACTAACCTTGGATGGTTGCCAGGAGATCTTTGACCCTAGTCAGGTTGGCCTTACAGTCTTGAAGCTCTAAGGATAACAGCTCTCTCTGGACTAAGAACAGAAGGTATTAATATCTTATTAGAAGAAGTTCTCTTGAATTTGAGCCATAATGTAGGGCATTTGGCAAATGAAAAAGTGACCTACAAAATACGTTTATTTATTGTATTTTTTTAGGGACCTGGGCTGAACAACAACATCAGCTTTAATATTGCAGATAGATTGTGGCTTCTATCAATGTAATTGTCTGCATCATTTCCAATCCCCCAAATATATATATATATATATATATATATATATATATATATATATATGTTCCTTTATTATAAAAAATAACTGTTGAATTTAGGCCATAATACAAAGGTATGTAGTTGGCAAAAAAAACATTTGAAGTTCAAAATGACTTTTCCAATGCACTTCACCACACTCAAGTTTCCATTAGGGCCAGAAGTCTTTCCTGGTCAAGTAAAACCCCTTTCCGTCCTCATATACAGTACTATGATAGCATATACAATATTCAAACAACATGTTTTGGGGAAGCAATACTACTGCAGTGTAAATGTAAATCTACTCTTGATAACATGGAATGAAATGAAAATGAGAAGTTTGAGTTAAATTGGGTTCAACTTCCACTTTTAAACTTCACATTAATAGTTAATGAATATTATTATATGAATAGAAGAACAGCAGCCAGTCAGTTCCAGGTCAGTAGAGTCCTGGTCTAGACTACCTACCTGTTATGTTGTTGGTCTCATTCTGCAGTCTCTTATAGTTGTCTTGAAGTTCATGCAGTTTCCCTGTTATGAAAGATCAGATAATATGGAAGAATCACATTTATTTACATATCTAACCATAGAGAAAGAACGTAAACCTTGTCCAAGATAGAATTACTTATTATCTAACCATAGTCCTTTTAAAATAAACAATATTTTATTGATATATTGCCGTTAATCTGAGCCAGTCCCCCCATTGACAAACTGCATCTTTAATGATTTATATGAAGGATTCTCTCCAACATTTATATAAGGGGTTGATCATTATAAAGGGCTCTGGATCATTGATATTCTCACCTGTTAGATTCTCTTTCATCTGGGCAAAGAGAGCCTCCCCAGCTTGAAGACTAGTCATGTTGGAAGCATCTGGAACAGAAACAAGGAGACAAGATGGAGGGTTGTTGTTTTTCTCTTGTGTTTCACACTATCATACCAACCTGTACTGGTCTGGGCTGGCATGGATATTAGTGTTCAGTAGTATAAAAGGGTCAGTAGTGTAAAAGGGTCAGGGTTCGGTAAAATGTTTCTATACTCACAGAGGACTCCCAGAGTGATAGCCAGGCCCAGCAGTAGAACACAGAGACATACCAGAGTCCCCACAGGAATGCTCGCAGGCCCTCCCTGAGGGATTGCAGCGTTTGACCTCACTGAGGGAGAGGGGTCACTAGTGCCAGGGTCACTTCCTGTAAAAGGAGTGGGGGTCAGAGGTTATAAGGTGTACTTAATGTAACCATTAGCTAACTGTAACACACACCTCACCTTTCTGAGGATCCGCCTGCTCTCTAGCTCTCCCTCCTGGTCTTCTGACCTCAGAGTATGTGACATCCTCTTCACGTTTGGCTGCTCCTATGGTTACAGAGATATGAAGAAAGAGATGGTTTCTTTTATATATATAAATAACCCCATGCATGATTATATAATATCCCTAAAACCAACCTCATGGTGATTACCCCCTATTATAAATGTACCATTCTTGTTCCTCTCTTTAACAATCCACTATCTCAACGTTTTCTTTTTTTTATCGTTCAAATATATATTTCATATATAAATATATGCCCCCACGATATATATACACACACGTCATCCAAAGTAGGTTTGAGAGCTCCATCCTCATTGGCCTGAACCTACATTGTGTGCAGGTAGGGAGAGAGCACGTTGCTGAATGTTTTATAGAATTCACCAGGGAATCCATCTGGGCCCAGTGTCTTGCCACTCTTTAGAGATTTAATTGTTTCTCGAATTTCTCCAAGAGATATTATCTTACTCAGAAAGTTAGAATCTTCCTGGTTCAGGGCAGGGAGATTACAGTCCTCCAAAAAGGTTTTGCATGATTAATGGGTTAGGATCTGCTTTAGATGTATATAGAGTCTCGTAAAACTTACGGAATCTGTCATTGAGGTCCTTGGGGGAAGAGAGTAATTCTCCAGTTGCAGATAGAACTTTGTGAATCATTCGGTCACTCTCAGTTTTTCAAAGTTGTCTGGCAAGTAATTTGTAATACAAAAACTCAAAATATTTTTGCTTGACATAGAGAAAATATTTAGCAATTTTAGCTGAGAGAATCTGATTATATTCAAATTTTAAAGCGGTTATTTTTTTGTAATGTTTCTCCATAGATGGATGACTAGCGTTCTCCCTATCCAGTAGTTTAATTTGTGCCTCCAATTTTACAAATTTCTCTCTGTTTTGCCCATAGGGCAGCCTTAAATGAGACTATATAGCCTCAAAAAAGCCTTCAGTGTTTCCCACAATAATGCTGGGGAAGTCTCTGTGTTGTTGGTATCAAAGAAAAATATAATTTGGTCTTTAAGATGTTCACAGAATGTTGGTTCTGTGAGGAGCTAAGGATTTAACCTCCAGACCCTCTCGTTTGATACGATGTCACCCAATCTCAGGGAGAAGGTGAGTGGACTGTGGTCAGAGATTATAATATCATGATACCTCACATTACAGGTATAAGGGAGTAATTTCACATCAACCAAAAAGTAGTCAATTCGAGTGTACACATTGTGAACATGAGCGTAAAAGGAGTATTCCCTATCCGTTGGGTTAGAGATCCTAGATATTCAGTAGAGTTACAGAAGTAGAATGGATCTCTCCTATTACGATCAAATACCAACCCTCTTTATACGCAATAGTGGTTTTATGTACATTAGAAAGGGAATTCCTTTCCGTACCAGAATTGCTGTGCCTCTCATTTTGGCGGAGAAGCTAGAATGATACACTTGACCCACTCACCTACATTTAAGTTTGCTATGAGAATTGTTTTTCAGATGGGTTTGCTGCAAAAATATAATATCAGACGAGAGTGATTTCAAGTGGGCTAGGACCTTGACTCTCAATTGGTTCGTTTAAACCCTTGACATTGCAGGAAGTAAATGATAGCTCCGCCCTCCTCTCTTTTTTAGTTCCTATGGTGGCCTGCATAACATGTAACTCAATAAAAAGGTAAGAAAACACAAACCATTCACCTCTCACTATCCTAGAACTTCTACAAACATATGAACTGGGGAGGCTCCCGCAAACCAAGTGTTCATTTAGCATCTAATAAACCAAAACAGAATAAATTGCAACGTAAACATATTACGTACTTAAGTGCCATCCTAGGTCGACCCATGAAATAAGCAAGATAACAGCTCAGGGTTAGATTGCTAATGCAGGTCGAAACATAAACCATCAGCAACCGATATAGACAGCAGTGAATCGACATAGTGGGTTGTGAGATATAGACAGCAGTACATCTACAGTGGGGAGAACAAGTATTTGATACACTGCCGATTTTGCAGGTTTTCCCACTTACAAAGCATGTAGAAGTCTGTAATTTTTATCATAGGTACTCTTCAACTGTGAGTGACGGAATCTAAAACAAAAATCCAGAAAATCACATTGTATGATTTTTAAGTAATTCATTTGCATTTTATTGCATGACATAAGTATTTGATACATCAGAAAAGCAGAACTTAATATTTGGTACAGAAACCTTTGTTTGCAATTACAGAGATCATACGTTTCCTGTAGTTCTTGACCAGGTTTGCACACACTGCAGCAGGGATTTTGGCCCACTCCTCCATACAGACCTTCTCCAGATCCTTCAGGTTTCGGCGGCTGTCGCTGGGCAATACGGACTTTCAGCTCCCTCCAAAGATTTTCTATTGGGTTCAGGTCTGGAGACTGGCTAGGCCACTCCAGGACCTTGAGATGCTTCTTACGGAGCCACTCCTTAGTTGCCCTGGCTGTGTGTTTCGGGTCGTTGTCATGCTGGAAGACCCAGCCACGACCCATCTTCAATGCTCTTACTGAGGGAAGGAGGTTGTTGGCCAAGATCTCGCGATACATGGCCCCATCCATCCTCCCCTCAATATGGTGCAGTCGTCCTGTCCCCTTTGCAGAAAAGCATCCCCAAAGAATGATGTTTCCACCTCCATGCTTCACGGTTGGGATGGTGTTCTTGGGGTTGTACTCACCCTTCTTCCTCCAAACACTGTCATCTTGAACTTCTTCCATTTTCTAATAATTGCGCCAACAGTTGTTGCCTTCTCACCAAGCTGCTTGCCTATTGTCCTGTAGCCAATCCCAGCCTTGTGCACATCTACAATTGTATCCCTGATGTCCTTACACAGCTCTCTGGTCTTGGCCATTATGGAGAGGTTGGAGTCTGTTTGATTGAGTGTATGGACAGGTGTCTTTTATACAGGTAACGAGTTCAAACAGGTGCAGTTAATACAGGTAATGAGTGGAGAACAGGAGGGCTTCTTAAAGAAAAACTAAACAGGTCTGTGAGAGCTGGAATTCTTACTGGTTGGTAGGTGATCAAATACTTATGTCATGCAATAAAATGCAAATTAATTATTTAAAAATCAATACAATGTAATTTTCTGGATTTTTGTTTTAGATTCCGTCTCTCACAGTTTAAGTGTAGGGGAGCGCGGGGCACAACCTAACGCGGGGTTAAATGTAACACGGACCTTTTACGTAGTTACTCAGGGTCACGCGGGTTGTGTTTACGCTCTTTTTCTCTCGCTGCCAGAAGACAGTCTCCCGTGGATTTGTAAAAAGATTTGGTAATATTTTGTGAAGATACGGGACAAAGAGTGTTTTGACACCATGTAAGTATTTTTTTTCATCATACGTATTTTTCTGTTTCTGAGTTGTGTGTGTACGTCACCAAATCTAACTTTATATTGCCTTAATCACTGTCTTTTTGGCTAAAACATGGCACCATTTTGAAACATGTCAGCAACTCCTAACAACTGTTAGCTAGGTTTAAAATATTTTTTACACAGCGGGGTTAGTTGTAGCACAGTGTTACAACTAAGCCGCCAAGTGTTCACGATATTGAAATAAAAACAGGGAGCCTAATTCTTTCAGTTTTTTTTTTTTACAGGCATGTGGATAGTGGCAGGTCTATCAGAGGAGTGGCAAAGTTGTATGGTATTTGCCATGTGACTCTCCATCGTTTTGTCATGCAGAAGAGAAAGCTTCAGGAGGCTGGTAGCAGCAAGCTACCCACTGTCGGTTATTCTCGCAACAAGCAGGTCTTTAGCGCAGAGCAGGAAAAGAAGCTCAGGGACTATTTAAGAATAGCTTGTTTACTGTTACTATTAATAATAATAATAATTTTGCATGCAATTTTGCACACAAAAATATAATTCAATTACAATATTTGATGATTTTATTTATTTATTGCAAAACTGTGCAGCCCTTTCCTATATCTCTATCCATGATATTGATCCATAATAGAAGGATGATTGGATGAGGGATGGATGTCTATCTATACAGATGTACAAACAATATCAAACTATACAGATAAAATAGTACTGAATTATGTGTGTTACACACAAGTGTTACAACTAACCCCTCTGTCTGTTACAACTAACCCCGCATATGGGGTAAGTTGTAACATTTGCACTTCTGTCACTTTCAGTGCAACTGTACGAAAATGGAAGGTCCTAGAAAAAAACTTTAAGTGTTCATTTGTAGCAGAGATGTGTATGTTTCTTGTGTAAAAAAAAGATTAATCTAACCTAATTATTTTTTAAATAATTGAGCCAAAACCAAAATGCGTTAGGTTGTGCCCCGCTCTCCCCTACCTATGATAAAAATTACAGACCTCTATATGCTTTGTAAAATAGGAAAACCTGCAAAATGGGCAGTGTATCAAATACTTGTTCTCCCCACTGTAGTGGGTTGTGAGATCAGAAAAAGGATATCAATTAAACGTAACCCCCAATCAATCAAAAAATAATAAATAAAATAACATATATTACACATACACACACACATTTATACCAAAGAATAATAATTAAAATATACACATACATAATAATAAAATGCTAAGAGAAAAAGATAAAGTACAAATAATAATTATATTTACATACACCTACACATATATACACAAACACCGGAACCTAATGGGGATAACTGGCCTGCTGCAATGACAGAAGCAGAACTGCACAAAACACCAAAATGATATCCAGGTGTCTGATACCACCACATCTGCCCCGCCCCAACCATCACCACCAGTCCCCCGCAAACAATAAATAAAAGGAATAATAATAATAAGATATAAATAACGAAACAAAACGAAAATGGGGTAATACAAGGTAAGTGTCAGTGATCAAACCTGGCAAGCCACTCAAACAGGCATCGCTCTAAACTCCAACGACAGGTATATATTCCCGGATAAACTTCCCTGCGTCCAAAACCGAGGAGAGCCAGATCTTCTCACCAGAAGGAGGGGTAATTCTGAGTCTGGCAGGGAAGAGCAAGGCTGGACGAAGATGGAGTTTGGTCATGTCATCCCTGTAGCCGGTGCGATGCTTTGCCACATCGGGCGAGTAATCATCATAGACACGGAAGGGATGTCCTTTATGTAACAGTTTACCCCTCATTCGAACCTCATTTAGGATAAGATCCTTGGTCTTGAAACTGTGACAACAGATGATTACTGGACGAGGGCAATATCTTTACGGCAATATTTTTAGTCAATTGGACGACGCTTTGCGCTCTTCCACAACACAAACAAACATGAAGGAGAGTGAACGTGACACAGCGCACGGAGACACGGAGCTTGTACCTAAAAGAGGGGCATGGACGTGGTGTGGGTATGAAAAGTCTGACACGGACCAGAAAACCGTCCTCTGCTAAATATGCCGCAGGCCGGTCCCGACAACAGGCTCAAAACACCACTAATCTATTTACCACCTATGCAAGAATCATGTGGAACAGTAGAGAGTCTACGGATGAGACCCAAAAAAGTACAGTCGAGTACTCAAAACAAACCTGACTCAGACGTTGCAAGAGGCATTGTTGCCAAATATCTATTTTGTTGGTTGTTGCAATATGCTATAATTCAAACTTGAAGGAGTGTTTTGTTTACTTGTTATATTTTATATATTTTTTTGTGAGCCTTATTTTGTTGCTATAGTTTAAACTTGAGAAAGTTTTCCATGTTTACCGATGGTATTTTATATACCAATATTTGTTAGGCCTGTATTCATTTGTTTGCTGCTACAATTCAAACAGTTATTATATGTTTGGTTTTGATAATATTTTTTGGGGATTTTATACATAATTTTATATTTTGCTACATGCTTAATTGAAAATTTGCACAGGTTCTAAATTAAAGGAGGAATAATCAAATATGAGTAAGTGTCATGTCCTGATATGTTTCACCTGTCTGTGTTTGTCCCCTCCCCACACCAGGTGCACCCTATCTCCATCATTAATCAGTTTGGGTATTTAGCCTCTTGGGTGATGTTGGCATTTGCCAGATCGTCTTGGTAGTTCAGTCGTTCCAGCACTCTGTTTGCATTACTAACTCTGCCAGTCTGTTTCCCGGTATTTGGACCTCTACCTGCCTTTTGGATTACGTGCCTGTCTAGCCCCTCCTGTGCCTTCGACCTTCTGATCTCCTGCTAAACGAACTCTGTCTGTGTTACGGATTACGAGCCTGTCTACCCCTCTGCACTGCCATCCTTCTGATTCCCGGTACCGAACTACTACTACGAACCTGACTCCCCTTATTGGACTACTGCCATTCTGATTCCCTGTTACGAACATTGCCTGTCATTCACTACGAGACTGTCTTGCCCCATATACTTTATTAAACATTCATAGCTCTGCCTCCGTGTCCGCTTTTGGGTCCCGTATATCTGTCGTCAGAAAGTACCTTTTATTCAAAATGTAATAAGAAATAGGCCTTTACATGTGGTCATTTTATATAAACTTTGAATTTATAGATAATGTGCTATATCGTGATATGTATCGTTATCGGGATATGAAATGACCTATATCGAGATATGAGATTTTGGTCATATCGCCCAGCCCTACTTCAAGGTTCTTAATACTCTGGCCCTGTGAAGCAACCGATCGAATGGAAAGCAAAAGGCTTCTCTATGGCCAGAGCCTGATAGCTCCGCCCCACCCCATCAACATTCTATTACAAATGGACAATTCAAGTTCCTCTAACAATCCACTATCTCAACATTCTATTAGAAATGTATCGGTCTACACTGAACAAAAATATAAATGGAACATGTAAAGTGTTGGTCCCATGTTTCATGAGTTGAAATAAAAGATCGAAGAAATGATCCATACTCACAAAGCTTATTGCTCTCAAATTTAGTGCACACATCTGTTTACATCCCTGTTGGTGAGCATTTCTCCTTTGCCAAAATAATCCATACACCTGACAGGTGTGGCATATCAAGAAGCTGATTGAACAGCTGTCACATTGCGAGTTGATGGGACGATACACGGAGCGCTGGTGGAGCGTCATTCCTTCTTTATTTTGGAGTTGTACTCACAAAGCACAAAATACAGCAACACTAACTAAGCAAAGTAACTTACGTGCTGCAGATACGAACAATGATCCACACACAGGTGGATGTGGAGGATGGCTAAATACTCTCCCCAATCAGAGACAACACTAGACAGCTGTCTCTGATTGGGGATCATTTACCTCCCCTACCTGATGTGAGGACTGGGTTGTGGCTCTACTACCCCCCCTTTGGTGGGAGTCAACGGCTTCACCACAACCCAGCCCTTACAACAGCATGATCATTACACAGTTGCACATTGAGCTGAGGACAATAAAAGGCCACTAAAATTTGCCACAGATGTCTCAAGTTTGGAGGGAGCGTTTGATTGGCATTCTGACTGATGGAATGTCCACCAGAGCTGTTGCCAGAGAATTGACTGTTAATATCTCTACCATAAGCCACCTCCAACGTCGTTTTAGAGAATGTTGCAGTCCGTCCAACCGGCCTCACGACCGCAGACCATGCGTATGGCGTCGTGTTGACGAGCAGTTTGCTTATGTCAACGTTGTGAACAGAGTGCACCATGGTGGTGGTGGAGTTATGTATGAGCATGAATAAGCTACATTCAACGAACAGTTAAATTTTATCGGTTAGCCATTTGAATACACAAAAATACCGTAACGAGATCCTGAGGCCCACTATGAGGCCCATTGTTTTTAAGGTATCTGTGACCAACAGAAATCCATTTAATGTGAAATCCATAGATTTTATTTCAATTGACTGATTTCCTCTTATGAACTGTAACTCAGTAAAATCTTTTAAATTGTTGCATTTATATTTTTATTCAGTATACTTCCCCTCTCACAATCTGCTGTCTCAACATTGTATTAGAAACGTACCAGTCTACTGTAGTTCCTCTCTCACAATCCGCTGTCTCAAAATTCTTTCCTTTTTAGCTCTACTAGGTTACAGTCGCTTGACTGAAAGGTCCAACATGCAAACCACTTTGAATGTTGGGGTAACTAACCAAAAAACACAATATCTAATATTCTAATTCAACATATCTGAAGAAAAGATAACATATTGTCATGGGAAATGAGGAAACACTTTTGGCCATAAATCAAATGTTACAGGTTGACGCTGTCTGTCTTTCTGGAAGTTGCTTCCATTGTGAAATCCAACAGACAGGTCCAGAGTGTGATGAATAACAACTCATTTAGATGGAGCTTTCATCTTCTCATGCCCTTTACATTGCACTAATACTGTACATATCCTTCAAAATAGGATTCTATATGGAGAACCATTGTTGAGGCCCTATGGAATATATTAAAAAGGAAACATTGCATTATTCGTAATTATGCAATAGTACATTCTAAAATAGATGCCCAGTGTCTCATACAATACCACATGTTAAACATATAGTACTAATTCATATTTATACACAAGTACTGTTACCAACACACTTCAGAAAGCTCATATTGATCCCAACCAAGATAAGTCTTATTTTCTCTATAGCCCCTGGGTTTACACAGTTATTATGTGTGATACAACCATACAGTAAAACATCATCACTGTAATTATAACCAGTTAATGAATAACAGTCTATACAGCCTTCTACTGTAACCAACTCCTTGTTGAATTATGACATCTCCACCCTCAACCCCAAAGTGATGAGATGTTGTATTCTTAACGTATGTTTGAAAACTAATAAAACTATATAAATGAGAGAGAATAAAGAGGAGGAGAGACTCACCTTTATAATCTTTACTTTCTGCTCCACCATCTTGGTTCTGATGCTGAGTGAATGTAATATCAGAGTAGACGATTTCACCAGACATCATCACTACTCTAAGTCCTCTCTTAGAGTGGAGACCAGAAGAGGAAAAAGCCAACATCACACACACTCGCTCATTAAAACCCCACAAACACTCACACCCTCACACACTAGTATTGCACAAACCCAACTGTTAATGAAATGCAAATGATGTTCTGCAAATAACATGAACACACACACACGTTCAAGGAGAACGCTGTGTAGGGGCGCTGGGGTGGTGAGTTGAAATACAGAACTCATATTCAGTTCCTATTTACCGCTGGAAGTGTGAAGAAGTGTGTGTGCACGTGTGTGTTTGTTAAGTGAGGGTGTTGGTGAGGTTTTTACAACTGAGGTTAGCTGGCTAGGCTTGCCTCCTTACAACTTAGCAAAGGGCCTACAAGCATCTATCTATCTGTGCATGGTGGCTGCAACATGAAACAAACATCTCCACATTGTAACTTCTCCAAGATGGCGTAACAGTGCAGACGTGTTTTTGTTCGTCCCGTCTCATGTAAATAGTTTGTAATAGTTTGTAATTTGTCTTTCCATACATTTTTATTTACCTCTCCTGCAACCCACCTTACCCAACGTGAAACAGATCTATTATCCTTACTTTTCATTTTTGTAACTGAACCGCAAGTCAGAAGCTAGCCTGCTAGCTAGCTTGCTAACTAGCTTCAAGCCATCGCTAACCACTGCTAGCGGTCCTCACCACCGCTCTGGCTGCTCAGACAGCTTTTAGTTCGGACATTATCGGCCAGTCTGCACAGCGCGCTACCAACCCAGCGCATATCGGACTGCGTTCCCTTCCATTTCACCGGGTTTCCACTGAAATCACAGGACCATCAAACCGGATCATCACAGCTAGCTAGCTGCAATCGAGTGACCGACGTTTTTTGCTAACCTCCATTGTTTGTTTACATCCTACCTATGCTAGCGTGAGCTAGGCTCATCTCCCGGACAGCCGACGTGTGCTAGCTACTCTCCCAGGCTCCAGTACTTCTGTCAACCTGCCTGGACCTTCTACTGTCGACACGGAGCCCCACCGAGCCACCGCGACTGGTCTGCCGACGTAATTGTCCGACGTGGTCTCAACAGGGTTCTCCTCAGCGACAAGAGCCATCTGCTAGCTCCAGCCTGCTAGCTCCGGCCTGCTAGCCCCGGCCTGCTAACACTCTGAACGCTGTGCCTCCTCGCTCGCCTAGTGCAGCGCCCACTGAACTGCTCTCTGGCTCGCCTCTTTGCTGCTCATCGGATCCTATGATTGCTCAGCTTCACAGCTGATGCCTGCAGGACTGTTTGGTTATACGGTATTTCTTTCTGTTTAACTGCCAGGCCCCAGGTCCTGTGTGTAGCATATCACATTTTTCTCTAACTGACCCTCTTTGTCCATCCATTGCCATTACCCGTCGTTGCCTTAGCCCTCTTAATTAACTGTTATTTTTTTTTTGCCCCTCATTAACTGTTTGTTTTTATGCCACTTTATTTCAATATGCCTTGTCTTTTGTTGTTTAGGTTAGCTATTATTGTTTTATTTCACTGTAGAGCCCCCAGTCCTGCTCAACTGGCCGCTGATAGCTTTTTTGTCCCTCCCCCCACACATGCGGAGACCTCACCTGGTTTAACTGGTGTCTCCAGAGATGCAACCTCTCTCTTCATTACCCAACACCTAGGTTTACCTCCACTGAACTCACATCCTACTATACCCTTGTCTGTACATTATGCCCTCAATCTATTCCAACACGCCCAGAAATCTGCTCCTTTTACTCTCTGTACCCAACGCACTAGACGACCAGTTCTTAATGCCTTCAGCCGTGCCCTAATCCTACTCCTCCTCTGTTCCTCTGGTGATGTAGAGGTAAACCCAGGTCCTGTAGCTCCCAGCATTACACCTATTCCCCAGGCGCTCTCATTTGTTGACTTCTGTAACCGTAAAAGCCTTGGTTTCATGCATGTCAACATTAGAAGCCTCCTCCCTAAGTTTGATTTATTCACTGCTTTAGCACACTCCGCCAACCCGGATGTCCTAGCTGTGTCTGAATCCTGGCTCAGGAAGGCCACCAATAATTCGGAAATTTCCATCCCCAACTACAATATTTCCCATTAAGATAGAACTGCCAAAGGTGGCGGAGTTGCAATCTACTGCAGAGATAACCTGCAGAGTTCTGTCATACTGTCCAGGTCCATGCCCAAAAAGTTTGAGCTTCTACTTTTAAAAATCCACCTTTCCAGAAATAAGTCTCTCACTGTTGCCGCCTGTTACAGACCCCCCTCAGCCCCCAGCTGTGCCCTGGACTCCATATGTGAATTGATTGCCCCCCATCTATCTTCAGAGTTTGTATTGTTAGGTGACTTAAACTGGGATATGCTTAACACCCCGGCTGTCCTTCAATCTAAGATAGATGCCCTCAATCTCACACAAATTATCATGGAACCCACCAGGTACAACCCAAAATCCGTAAACATGGGTACCATCATTGATATCATCCTGACTAACTTGCCCTCCAAATACACCTCCTCTGTTTTCAACCAGGATCTCAGCGATCACTGCCTCATCGCCTGCGTTCGCAATGGGTCAGCGGTCAAACGACCACCCCTTATCACTGTCAAACGCTCCCTAAAACACTTTTGCGAGCAGGCCTTCCTATTCGATCTGGCCCAGGTATCCTGGAAGGATATTGACCTCATCCCGTCAGTAGAGGACGCCTGGTTGTTCTTTAAAAGTGCTTTCCTCACCATCCTAAATAAGCATGCCCCTTTCAAAAAACGTAGAACTAAGAACAGATATAGCCCTTGGTTCACCCCAGACTTGACTGCACTAGACCAACACAAAAACATCCTGTGGCGCACTGAATTAGCATCGAATAGCCCCCACGATATGCAACTATTCAGGGAAGTCAGGAACAAGTACACACAGTCAGTTAGAAAAGCAAAGGCCAGCTTTTTCAAACTGAAATTTGCTTCCTGTAGTACTAATTCCAAAATGTTCTGGGACACTGTAAAGTCCATGGAGAATAAGAGCACCTCCTCCCAGTTGCCCACTGCATTGAGGCTCGGAAACACTGTCACCACCGATAAATCCACGATTATCGAAAACTTCAATAAGCATTTTGCTACGGCTGGCCATGCTTTCCACCTGGCTACCCCTACCCAGGCCAACAGCTCTGTGCCCCTGGCAGCCACTTGCCCAAGCCCCCCCCCCCGCTTCTCCTTCACCCCAATCCAGACGGATGATGTTCTGAAAGAGCTGCTAAATCTGGACCCCTACAAATCTGCTGGACTAGACAATCTGGACCCTCTCTTTCTGAAATTATCAGCCAAAATTGTTGCAACAACGATCACAAGCCTGTTCAACCTCTCTTTCGTATCGTCTGAGATCCCTAGAGATTGGAAAGCTGCCGCAGTCATCCCCCTCTTCAAAGGGGGAGACACTCTAGACCCAAACTGTTATAGACCTATATCCATCCTCCCCTGCCTTTCTAAAGTCTTCGAAAGCCAAGTTAACAAACAGATAACTGACCACTTCGAATCCCACCGTACCTTCTCTGCTATGCAATCTGTTTTCCGAGCTGGTCATGGGTGCACCTCAGCTACGCTCAAGGTACTGAACGATATCATCATCGCCATCGATAAAAGACAGTACTGTGCAGCCGTCTTCATCGACCTGGCCAAGGCTTTCGACTCTGTCAATCACCGCATTCTTATTGGCAGACTCAACAGCCTTGGTTTCTCAAGTGACTGCCTTGCCTGGTTCTCCAACTACTTCGCAGACAGAGTTCAGTGTGTCAAATCGGAGGGCCTGTTGTCCGATCCTCTGGCAGTTTCTATGGGGGTGCCACAGGGTTCAATTCTTGGGCCAACCCTTTTCTCTATATACATCAATGATGTTGCTCTCGCTGCTGGTGACTCTCTGATCCATCTCTACGCAGACGACACCATTCTGTATAAATCGAGCCCCTCTTTGGACACTGTGTTTACTAAGCTTCAAACAAGCTTCAACGCCATACAACACTCCTTCCGTGGCCTCCAACTGCTCTTAAATGCTAGTAAAACCAAATGCATGCTTTTCTATCGAACGCTGCCCGCACCTGCCCACCGGACTATCATCACTACTCTTGACGGATCCGACTTAGAATACGTGGACACCTACAAATACCTAGGCATCTGGTTAGACTGTAAACTCAACTTCCAGACTCACATCAACCATCTCCAATCCAAAATTAAATCCAGAATCGGCTTCCTATTTCGCAACAAAGCCTCCTTCACTCATGCTGCCAAACTTGCCCTTGTAAAACTGACTATCCTACGGATCCTTGATTTCGGTGATGTCATTTACAAATTAGCCTCCAACACTCTGCTCAGTAAATTGGATGTAATCTATCACAGTGCCATCCGTTTTGTTACCAAAGCCCCATATACTACCCACCACTGCGACCTTTATGCTCTTGTTGGCTGGCCTTCATTATATATTCGTCGCCAAACCCACTGGCTCCAGGTCATCTATAAGTCTTTATTAGGTAAATCCCCGCCCTATCTCAGCTCACTGGTCACCATAGCAACACCACCCGGAGCATGCACTCCAGCAGGTATATCTCACTGGTCACCCCCAAAGCCAACACCTCCTTTGGCCGCCTTTCCTTCCAGTTCTCTGCTGCCAATGACTGGAACTAATTGCAAAAATCATTGAAGCCGGAGGTTCCTATCTCACTCAACAACTTTAAGCATCAGCTGTCAAAGCTGCTTATCGATCACTGCACCTGTATATAGCCCTTCTGTAAACAGCCCACACTACTACCTCATCCCCATATTTTTATTTTTTGCTAATCTTGCACTCCAGTATCTCTATTTGCACATAATAATTTGCACATCCTTCATTCCTGTGTTAATGCTAATCTGTAATTTATATCACCACTACGGTCTATTTATTGTCCTACCTCTTAACCTTATTGCATTTTGCACTACATTTTGCACTCTGTATATAGATTTCTTCTATTGTGTTTTTGACTGTTTGTTTACTGTGTAACTCTGTGTTGTTTATTTTTTTTTGTCGCACTGCTTTGCTTTGTCTTGGCCAGGTCGCAGTTGCAAATGAGAACTTGTTCTCAACTGACTTA
This sequence comes from Thymallus thymallus, assembly GCA_023634145.1. NCBI lineage: Eukaryota > Metazoa > Chordata > Actinopteri > Salmoniformes > Salmonidae > Thymallus > Thymallus thymallus. Next base: position 7,260,203 of record CM042423.1, read on the forward strand.
CCTGACTTACCTTGTTAAATAAAAATAAAAAATAAAATTCAAACCACAAGCTCTGATCTCATCTCATGTCTCTATTCTTTCCTCCAATAAAGAGGAGGGAACCATTGTGACATCATGCAGTGTTGGGCCATACAGAGAAGTTGGTCAGAAAATAAACACGCTTTTAACCTCTACTATTTTTTCACAGTCTTTGTACATTTCTGTAGAATGCTTCTCTCTCTATTTATCTGTGTGACGGTAAAGAGGCGTGAACTAATCGGTCTGTCATCATCATATAGGAAGTAGAGGGGTTTGTCTGAAGAACTGTAGGTCAGAGGTCGTTGGCAGGACAGAATGGAGCACACCTTGCTCTGTGTGTTACTCTGTAAGTACTGAGTTAGAGTGTTTGTGTATGAACACTAATTACCTGATTTATTAACTGAAACTTACTTACTGAAACTTTGATGGAACAAAGGAATAAGACAATAAAATAAATGTAGACGGTTTCATTCAAGTACATTGTTTCTTTACACTGACGTTGTTAACAAACATTGTCATAAAATCATAGTATATTTTGTGTTATGATGAGATAAGACAGTTGTACTACCCTTACGGAAAAACAACATGAATTTCACATGATCACATGTTTCACAGCTAAAGAGGCAATTCAAACTTATACTGTTCAAGAATGAATGGCTATTATTCATTTAAAAGTGCAAAAATCTTTGTAGAAAATCACAGATTGCATCTTTAAAATAAAATACAGGACAGACTTGTAACTTGTAAAATCAGTTACATGTAACTTATTCCAAGCTAATATTGGTACAATGTGACTTTCTTTGTTGTAGTGTTGAGTACACACATCTACATTGGACACTGAAGATGATGATGGTAGATATATGTTCACTTCATCAAGCCTCCATCTCTTAATGCTTCATTCTATTTCTTTATTTGTCATTTTTAAAGCTGCTCTTGGCTGGACATATTTTGAGTTTTGAGTGTCTCAAAATGACATGTGTAGGGCAATTATCATGCTGGTTTGATTTTGAGCAGGAGTGGTTAAGGCTGTTATGACCATACACCACAACAGCTCCCACATACAGTAGCTACTCATGTATCCAGTTTAGGTAATATGTCTAATCTGTGATATGTTTTCACAGCTCTGCCCAAAGCTACACTGACTGTAGAACCAAACCCTGTGTTCCCTGGAGAGACAGTTCCTCTGACCTGCTCAGTAGGGTCTGACAGTATCTGGAGCTATCAGTGGTACAAAGACAGTAATGATAATGTAGTATCCCAGTCTGTCAGACACACTATAACAGGAGACACCCTCACCATCAGTAGAGCTGCTGAGTCTGACCAGGGTCTCTACTGATGTCAGGGAGAGATCCAGTCCAGATCCATATAATCAGTCATCAGTGATCCTGTCGCCATCACTGTGAATGGTGAGTGGCTTTGTTATGGGTGTCTCTTTTTTTTATCACACACTATTCATATTGAGTCATTCATGATGTATGTGTCAGTATTGTTGTCTAAATCAGAGTTGCTGTATGATAGCAAGAACAGATTCCTCCATTATCTCATTCCATTCTCACAGATCAGGAAAAGACCCACATGCAGACAGTTTGAATTACGGACGTGTGTTATATGAACAGGGGCAGGCAAAGACAGGTCAAGGGCAGGCAGAGGTCGGTTGTCCAGGGCAGAGTCCGTAAGGTACAGAGCGGCAGGAAGGCTCAGGGTCAGGGCAGACAGAATCATCAAAACCGGGATAACTAGAAAACCGGGATAACTGGAAAACAAGAGCTCAAGAATACAGGAGTACGAAAAACACACTGGTAGGCTTGACGAGACAAACTGGCAACAGACAAACAGAGAACGCAGGTATAAATACACAGGGGATAATGGGGAAGATGGGCGACACCTGAAGGGGGGTGGAGACAAGCACACAGACAGGTGAAACAGATCAGGGTGTGACATTCATGTAGTTATCTGGTGATCATACACTACATGACCAAATGTATGTGGACACCTGCTCGTCGAATATCTCATTCCAAAATCATGGGCATTAATATAAAGTTGGTACTCCCTTTGCTCTTATAACAGCCTTTAGTCTTCTGGGAAGGCTTTCCACTAGATGTTGGAACTTTACTGCAGGTACTTGCTTCCATTCAGCCACAAGAGCATTAGTGAGGTTGGGCACTGATGTTGGATGATTAGGCCTGACTCAAAGTCGGCATTCCAATTTATCCCAAAGTTTGATGGGGTTGAGGTCAGGGCTCTGTGCAAGCCAGGTAAGTTCTTCCACACTGATCTTGACAAACCATTTCTGTATGGACCTCGCTTTGTACACTGGGGCATTGTCATGCTGAAACAGGAAAGGGTCTTCCCCAAACTGCCACAAAGTTGGAAGCAAAGAGTTGTCTAAAATAGCATTGTATGCTGTAACTTTAAGATTTCACTTCACTGGAACTAAGGGGCCTAGCCCAAACTATGAAAAACAGCCCTAGACCATTATTCCTCCTCCACCAAACTTTACAGTTGGCAATATGTATTAGGGCAGGTAGTGTTCTCCTAGCATCCACCAAACCCAGATTCTCCCATCGGGCTGCCAGTTGGTGAAGCGTGATTCATCACTCCAGAGAACGCGTTTCCACTGCTCCAGAGTCCAATGAAGGCGAGCTTTACACCACTCCAGTCGACGCTTGGCATTGCGCATGGTGATCTTAGAATTGTCTGCGGATGCTCTGCCATTTCATCAAGCTCCCGAAGAACAGTTATTGTGCTGACGTTGCTTCCAGAGGCAGTTTGGAACTCGGTAGTGAGTGTTTCAACCGAGGACCGACGATTCTTACGTGCTGTGCACTTCAGCACTCTGTGGTTCCGTTCTGTTAGCTTGTGTGGCCTACCACTTCTCGGCTGAGCCATTGTTGCTCTTAGACGTTTACAGCTCACAATAACAGCACTTACAGGGCAGACATTTGTCGAACTGACTTGTTGAAAAGGTGGCATCCTATGGGTGTGGCTGAAATAACCAAATCTACTAATTTGAAGTGCTGTCCTTATACTTTTGAATATATAGTGTACTTTGTAAAGATTGGTACTCTGATTGAATTTTTGTTTATATTTAACTGTGTTTCCACAGCTCTACCCAGAGCCTCAGTGATCTCATCAGTGTCTCTCATCAGAGTCTCCTCTACTCTGACATATCAGACTACACAAACTGTTATTACCAATGGTTCAGAAATAAACAAAAACAGAGTCCTGGTAAAATCATCACCACACTGTCTAGCCAGGCTGGTCAGTACAGATGTGTTGGGGGAGGACAGGTCGGCTCCAGTGGTCCCAACTCAGTGTTTTCCTCCCCATCAGAGTTTACTGTTGATACTCCATCACTAACGTTGTTGTTGTTGTTGTAGTTGTAGTTGTTGTCGTTGTCGTAGTGGGTGTCAGGGCACTAGATCTTCCACTCAAACCTATTTAAATACCAATAGATTTTCAGCTGACAGCCTCACTGACTTCAGACAAACAGGACGTATTCACAGGACACCGTGTGACACTGACCTGTACTGTAGAGTCTTCTGGGTGGGTGTTTTACTGGTACAGACACAGACCAGACTCTACACCAGTAACCACAACCTCTGTATACTTCTACACACTCAGCAGGGTCAGTGTCTCTGATGGAGGACAGTACTGGTGCAGAGCAGGGAGAGGAGACCCAGTCTACTACACCCTGTACAATGACCCAGTCCAGAAAAACATTACTGGTGAGTCTAAAACTGTTTATGATAAATGGTTGTTATTTTATATGGACATAGAGTCATCTCAAATCAAATCAAAGTTTATTTGTCACGTGCACCGAATACAACATGTGTAGACCTTACAGTGAAATGCGCAGGAGGTAGCGTGAACACAAGGATACCTTTAATATCCAAATACGCATAAATAATCTGAACAGGAATAGGTACAACTGTTCTAGATTAAGAAGCAAAGGTGATAACACAATCACACTGAACAATATCCGACAAGGACATGAGGGAACAGAGGGAACATATATACATGAAGTAATGAGGGGAAATGAGAACCAGGTGTGCGTAATGACAAGACAAGACAAATGGAATAATGAACGATAGAGCGGCAGTGGCTAGAAAGCCGGTGACGACGATCGCCGAAGCATGCCCGAACAAGGAGGTGAGGCAACTTCGGCAGGAGTCGTGACAGTACCCCCCCCCTTGACGCGCAGCTCCAGCTGCGTTCCGAGACCGGCTTTGGGGACGACCCAGACGGCGAGGCGCCGGGCGCTCTGGGCGGCGACGGTGGAAATCCCGTAATAAGGAATGGTCGAGAACATCCCCCCTCGGCACCCAGCACCTCTCCTCCGGGCCATACCCCTCCCATTCCACGAGGTACTGAAGGCCCCCCGCCCGACGTCTCGAATCCAAGATGGAACGAACGGAGTACGCCGGGACCCCTTCGATGTCCAACGGGGGTGGGGGGGCTTCCCGTACCTCAGACTCCTGGAGCGGACCAGCCACCACCGGCCTCAGGAGAGACACATGAAACGAGGGGTTAATACGGTAATCGGGAGGGAGTTTTAACCTATAAGTAACCTCGTTGATTCTCCTCAGGACTTTGAATGGCCCTGCAAACCGCGGGCTCAGCTTCCGGCATGGCAGGCGGAGAGGTAGGTTCCGGGTCGAGAGCCAGACCCGATCACCCGGTGTGTATACTGGGGCCTCACTGCGGTGACGGTCCGCGCCGATTTTGTGTCGACATACTGCTCGCTGGAGATGAACATGGGCAGCCTCCCATGTCGCCTCCGCATGACGGAACCACTCATCCACCGCAGGGGCTTCGGTCTGGCTCCGATGCCACGGTGCCAGAACCGGCTGGTAACCTAACACACACTGAAATGGGGTTAGGTTGGTAGAGGAGTGACGGAGGGAATTCTGTGCCATCTCAGCCCATGGCAGGTATGTCGACCACTCCCCCGGCCGGTCCTGGCAGCATGACCTTAAGAACCTACCTATATCCTGATTTACCCTCTCCACCTGCCCGTTAGATTCGGGGTGAAACCCAGAGGTAAGGCTGACGGAGACCCCCAGGTGTTCCATAAATGCTTTCCACACCCTAGATGTGAATTGGGGGCCCCGATCAGATACTATATCCTCTGGTACCCCGTAGTGCCGGAAGACATGAGTGAATAGGGCCTCCGCAGTCTGTAGGGCCGTGGGGAGACCGGGCAGAGGCAAGAGGCGGCAGGACTTGGAGAATCGGTCCACAACGACCAGGATCGTGGTGTTCCCCTGGGAAGGTGGAAGGTCTGTCAGGAAATCTATCGATAAATGTGACCACGGCCGTTGTGGAATGGGTAAAGGAAGTAATTTACCTCTGGGAAGGTGTCTAGGTGCCTTACACTGGGCGCACACCGAGCAGGAGGAGACATACACCCTAACATCCTTAGCCAAGGTGGGCCACCAATATTTCTCAGAAAGGCAGCGCACTGTCCGACCGATACCGGGGTGACCAGAGGAGGGTGACGTGTGGGCCCAATAGATGAGCCGGTCACGGACAGCAGACGGCACGTACAGACGTCCAGCGGGACAGGACGGTGGAGCTGGCTCTGTGTGCAATGCCTGTTCAATGTCCGCGTCCAGCGCCCATACCACCGGCGCTATAATGCAGGAGGCCGGTAGTATGGGGGTGTCATCCATGGGCCTCTCCTCTTTGTCGTACAGCCGAGACAGTGCGTCTGCCTTAACGTTCTTAGTCCCTGGAATATAGGAGATGGTGAAGTGAAAACGTGTGAAAAACATGGCCCACCTGGCCTGACGAGGATTCAGCCTCCTAGCTGCCCGGATGTACTCCAGGTTACGGTGGTCAGTCCAGATGAGGAAAGGGTGTTTAGCCCCCTCAAGACAATGTCTCCACACAGTCAAAGCCTTGACTACAGCCAACAACTCCCGATCACCTACATCATAGTTTTGCTCCGCCGGGCTGAGCTTCTTAGAGAAGAATGCACAGGGACGGAGCTTAGGTGGCGTGCCCGATCGTTGGGATAAGACTGCTCCTACCCCTGATTCGGACGCGTCCACCTCTACTATGAATTGCAAAGAGGGATCCGGATGGGCTAGCACCGGGGCCGCGGTGAAAAGAGCCTTCAGCTGCCTGAATGCCCTGTCCGCCGCAGCGCACCAGCGGAGACGGGACGGACCCCCCTTTAACAGTGAAGTAATGGGAGTCGCCACCTTGCCAAAGCCCCGGATAAACCTCCGATAGAAATTGGCAAACCCTAAAAACCGCTGTACCTCTTTAACCGTGGTTGGAGTCGGCCAATTACGCACGGCTGAAATGCGGTCACTCTCCATCTCCACCCCGGAGGTGGTAATGTGGTATCCAAGGAAGGAAACGGACTGTTGGAAGAACAGACATTTTTCTGCCTTGACATACAGGTTATGCTCCAGCAGTCTTCCAAGTACTTTACGGACTAGGGAAACATGCTCGGCGCGTGTAGCGGAATACACCAGAATGTCATCGATGTATACTACCACACCGCAACCAAACATGTCCCTGAAAACATTGTCCAAAAAATATGGAAGACCGATGGTGCATTCATCAACCCGTATGGCATGACTAGATATTCATAGTGACCTGAAGTGGTACTAAATGCCGTTTTCCACTCATCTCCTTCCCGGATACGAACCAAATTGTACGCACTCCTGAGATCTAGTTTAGTGAAGAAGTGCGCCCCATGCATTGATTCAATCACCGATGAAATGAGAGGTAGAGGATAACTATACCTTTCTGTGATCTGGTTGAGGGCGCGGTAATCAATGCATGGGCGCAAACCACTATCCTTCTTCTTCACAAAAAAGAAGCTTGAGGAGGCGGGTGAAGTAGAGGACCGTATGAACCCCTGTCGTAGGGACTCAGAGACATATGTTTCCATAGCCTCCGTCTCTACCTGCGACAGGGGATACACATGACTCCTGGGAAGTACAGCGTCTACCTTGAGGTTTATCGCACAATCCCCTGGGCGATGAGGTGGTAATTTATTAGCCTTTTTCTTAGAGAAGGCTTGAGCCAAATCTAGGTATTCGGGGGGGAATGCGCACGGTGGGGACATTCTCTGGACTCTCCACCGTGGTTGCACCAACGGAAACACCTACACACCTCCCCGGACACTCTGATGACCACCCCGTTAGAGCCCTCTGTTTCCACAAAAAGGTGGGATTGTGAGTACTTAACCAGGGCAGTCCTAGTACCACCGGGAATGCAGGAGAATCAATAATAAAGAAATTTATTTTTTCCTTATGATTCTCCTGGGTGATCATTACTATGTCTCCGGTGGTCTCCTTAACATACCCAGACCCTAACGGTCGACTATCTAATGCTTGAATGGGAATGGGGATAGACATGGGCGTAAGTGGGATCCCTAATCTACTAGCTAGAATACTATCCATAAAATTTCCAGCTGCGCCTGAATCGACTAGCGCCTTACACTGGGGAATAGCACAAAATTCAGGAAATGACACTGGAAGGTAGAGGTGTGTAACAGAGGACTCTGGGTAAGTGTGGTGCGCTGTTACCTGGGGTGATGCCAGAGTGCCCTGCCTGCCGCCTCTATACCCAGCACTCTGAAAACAACGGGCCGCCGAATGTCCATGACGCCCACAGGATGAGCACTGGACCCGGCTCCCGCGACGATTCCGGACGGCCGTTCCACCCATCCCCATAGGGACCGGATCTGGTGTGGATATGGGTGGTAAGAGCGGACCCCCCACTGGACGTCCGCGAGAGGCCAGCAGATTGTCCAGTCGTATGGCCATATCCACGAGTTGGTTAAAACTAAGCATGGCATCCCGGCAGGCTAGCTCTCGACGGACGTCCTCGTGCAAACTGCAGCGGAAATGGTCAATGAGAGCCCGCTCATTCCACCCAGACCCGGCCGCTAACGTCCGGAACTCCAGTGCGAAATCCTGGGCACTCCTCGTCCCCTGTCGTAGGTGGAAAAGGTGTTCACCCGCCTCTCTTCCTTCTGGTGGATGGTCGAAGACGGCTCGGAAGTGACGGGCGAACTCCCCGAAGTTGTCCAACGCAGTTCCCTCTCTCCAAGTTGCGTTGGCCCACTCCAGGGCTTTCCCAGTTAGACAGGAGACGAGGGCGGATACCTTCTCACGGTCCGAAGGAGGAGGAGATATAGTGCTGAATGCCAGCTCAAGCTGCAGCAGGAAACCCTGGCACTGGCCAGCGGTTCCGTCGTATTCCCGGGGAAAGGAAATGTGGATTCGACCGGTAGGTTGTAGTGTAGTGTTGCGATTAGGTTGCACCGTATGCGCTAACGGTGAGGTTTCACTGTCTGGTCGGTGGTGCTCTAGTCGCTGGACAGCCTGGAGAACCCGATCCATCGCCTCTCCTAGGCTGGTGAGCATGGTGGAGTGCTCCCTCACTCTCTCCACTACCCCGGTCATGTTATTCGCTCCTGCTGACTCCATTAGTTGGTCGGATATTCTGTGATGGCGTGAATATATAATAGAGAGCCAGGTGCAGGAGGTAGCGTGAACACAAGGATACCTTTAATATCCAAATACGCATAGATAAATAATCTGAACAGGAATAGGTACAACTGTTCTAGATTAAGAAGCAAAGGTGATAACACAATCACACTGAACAATATCCGACAAGGACATGAGGGAACAGAGGGAACATATATACATGAAGTAATGAGGGGAAATGAGAACCAGGTGTGCGTAATGACAAGACAAGACAAATGGAATAATGAACGATAGAGCGGCAGTGGCTAGAAAGCCGGTGACGACGATCGCCGAAGCATGCCCGAACAAGGAGGTGAGGCAACTTCGGCAGGAGTCGTGACAAACAGTGCAGTTTTTAAGTAAAAAATAAGTATTAGGTAAACAATAGATAAGAAAAGAAATTAAAAAAACAGTAAAATTACAGTAAAAAAAATATATACAGGTGTTATATACAGGTGGTACCGGTACAGAGTCAATTTGCGAGGGTACCGGTTAGTCAGGCTAATTGAGGTAATATGTACATATAGGTATAGTTAAAGTGACTATGCATAGGCATCTCCACGGTTAACTAGAATAATTTCTAAGATTTAAAGTTTGAAACCTGTCCTCTGCCTAACAACAGATAAACTCCAAGCTGTTCTGACTGGCTGAACCCTGGGGCCTCTGTGATTCTAAAATGTGTGGTTAAAATGTTGTCTACAGGACGGTTCACACTGAGCAGTCCTACATTTTTGAGTGTCTACCAGGAGGCAATGGGACTACTGAAGACTCCTACACTCCTAACCCTGCTGGTCCTACTCACACAGGAGGATATGTGTGTAGAGCTGGGAGAGGAGACCCAGTCTATTACACACTCTACAGTGAACCTCAGTTTCTCTGGTCAAGAGTTAACTAACTGCATTGAAACTGTGTTGAATCATATTTAAGTCACCCGCATGTGTCTGTATAACTATAGGTTTGAATGTCTATCTTTGTTTAAGATCTGCAGCCTTCAGTGTCTCTCAGGATAAGTCCTTACACAACTCAACACTTTACATCAAAGTCTCTCTCACTGAGCTGTGAGGAGAAGGGGAACTCTACTGGATGGAGACTGATGAAATACACAGAGAGAGGAGTGGAGTCAGGGTGTGTCCCATGTAGATCAATAACAGTGTCCACATGTACCATCAGCTCCACATACACATGGTCCAGTTGAGTGTACTGGTGTGAGTCTGGATCAGGAGAGTACAGTAATGCTGTCAACATCACAGTAAATGGTACGTCTATTGTACAACATTCACTAACATTGTTACATTTATATGATAGGATGTTCAATTCTGTAACTCAATGATTGCATCTCATAAATACAAGATCATAAGATGTTGATGTATTGTGAGTGATGACTCCAGATTTACAGTATTATTTATATATTATGTTACACAGATGGTGATGTGATCCTGGAGAGCCCTGCCCATCCCGTGACTGAAGGAGACTCTGTGACTGGACACTTAGATAACAGGAAACAAATCCTAACCCCAAGACTAACTTCTACAAAGATGGAGTACTCATCAAGAATGAGACAACAGGAGAGATGACCATCCCTACAGTATCCAAGTCAGATGAAGGATTCTATAAGTGTACATCTGGTCAAGGAGAATCACCAGAGAGCTGGGTGACAGTGAGAGGTGAGAAAACGTTTATGATCACGTTAGTGTTATTATCTGTGTGAAAAACGTGATTTAAGTGTTGATGTTAATATAATTTTGTATTTGCACTCCCCTAGAAAATGTGATTTCTCAACTAAATTGTCAAAAGGGCCAGTCTACTTTCTTTCCATGCTCTATACTAAATCTATATAACCTCTTTTAGAGTCTGTGATGTTCTCTCTCCAGTCTCAGATACATACAGGAATTGAACTACTTTATTTATTTTCTACCTCAGAGTCTGATGGTGTTGTTCTGTTCTCTCTCCAGTCTCTCCAGTCGTAACTCCTGGATCCTCTACATCAGTCCTAGTAGGAGTGGTTGTGGGTCTGGTTGTTTCTGGTGTTCTACTGGTCATTCTCCTGGTCCTGCTTGTCAGGTTCTGACTGTGGCATTGTCTCTGGCTCCCTCTTGTGGGGAGTTGGAGGGCCGCGGTTAGAGCTTGGCAGTCCTCACAGGGTGTATTTGGTGGTGGTTTGATTTCCATCCCCAATTAGAGACAGCTGTCTCGTATTGTCTCTAATTGGGGATTCTATTTAAGTTCCTGTGTTTGTCACCTGGGTGTGGGTTCTTGTATGTTTCACGACAGTTCACGGTTTGGCTACTCGCCTTATTTATTTTTGGTACTTGTTAATACGAACAAGTTAAATAAAAAGGAATGTCTCTCCACCAACGCTCTGCCTCTCAACCAATCTCTTCGAATCGTGACACTGCTGGTTTGTTATAAAAACAGCAAAGGTGAGACTTTTTTACTATTTCTCATTGAATGCAACACATTCTATTACATGTTTAGGAGAGAAATGTCTAAATATAATAGAAATAGTTGAAGAAAGTTCAGTACATAACAGTGTGTTTGTCATTACAGGTTCCTGTTTCAACAGAATATTCTGGTGAGTACACATGTCTCAACTATATTCATATGTGCAGTATAACATCTTCTCTGTGCTTTTTATGCTGAGTCTCTCTCTCCCTGTAGGACCTCTCAGCCCCAGAGCACCAACCAGGACCCCCAACAGGACCAAGAATCTACCCAGGGCCGGGCTCCTGATACTGGGTATACACATCTGCAGCAAGGTCAGTCTCTGAGCCCAGACGTCTACCACTCCTCTTTGTAACCTCATACACTGACTCATCGACTTTGTATAAAAATATGTTACCATACACTCTGTCCCTTTACAAGCTGAGGGATAATCAAACTACCTAACCCGTCTCTTCTTTGACCAACAGGTGTTGCTAACATCTACGATATGATCAATCCCTCAGACAACAATGATAATGGTAGTGTAATGTTCTCAGTGTGAATGTGTAGTATTCTGCTGCTTTAATATGACATGTGGAGGTGTTTGTGTATTATGTCTCAGATGCTGCTGGTGCTTCTGCTGCTGGACCAAGTCATGTGACTTACGCCCAGATTCAACTGAGCAAGTTGGACAGGAAAAGGAGAGGTGACTCATCTGTGACGTAAATTGATAAAACACTACATAGCACAATACACTACATAGCAATGTATTGTGTTAAAATGTGTATATAAATATATATCTACAGTGTATCTAAGATGAGTTAAAATGTGTACAGAAATATTTATTTAGAAATTCTCTGCTCTTCTTCCTCCTCAGAAGGGATTATCCAAAAGAACATCCAGTCTACTCTGAGGTGAAGACAGGGAAAGCCACAGGTAAGACCCATTCTACAGGTTGGCAGTCATTAAAACATTATTTTGCAATTCCATCATTTGTTGACTGGAAATGTCCATTGTCAGCAGCAGCTGGACCTGTTGATGTGACTTATGCTTAGGTTGACCTCCAGAAGAAGATAGGTCTGGACATTCCCCCTATCAGAACCTCCCTCCATATTCCCCCTATCAGAACCTCACTCCTCTTTAACCCCATATTAAAAGCTGTACATTGTTTATTAGTCTGGATATTATTTTGTATAGTATTATAACTGTTATATTATGCTGATGTTTATCCTCCTACAGGAACCACAACCCCACCAGAGGCATATTCAGTCTATTCTCAAGTGAAGCCACGCACAGCCTCAGGTAAGACTAATAGCCATATGCTATTGACACTAATGCAGGTGTAGGATCTTAAATTGATCAGTTTCTCACAGAAGGAAAATAATTCTGCAGCACAAGGAAATGTGCATTATTGTGTGTATTTTAATTAATGGACATTTGTGTAGGGCTTGATACATTTGTAGTTAGGGAAAATCAAGACTGAAATTGTAAAGTGGAAATTAAAAACTTTAGAAGCCTTGTTTAAACATTGAATACACTACACGTTTGCATTTCCTGCAACAACGTGACCAAAATAAGATGCTACACCTGTATTATACTTATGGAACTAATTATCTGATATCAAAGTATACTGTACCCAATTTAAGTGTATGTCTATAAAACGTGATGTGTTACAGGTCCTTGAGGGAGAAGGAGGGATACATAACTTTGGAGGAGCAGAAGAATCCACACATGCAGGCTTTTTGAACAATGACATGGTGTAATGATGATGGTTCTTATCTGTACCTACAGTAATTGTATTGGTTTGTTAGTTTTGACATTTTAGTAATTTAGCAGACACTCTAATCCAGAGTAAGTTGATCAGGAAGGCTAGCTCTGTCCTGGGGATGAGCCTTGACACTCTAGAGGAGGTGGCGGAGAGACGGATCCTGGCCAAACTGCTGGCCATCATGGAAAATGTCACCCACCCTCTCCACGCCATGGTTATGACTCAGAGGAGCACCTTCAGTCACAGACTGATCCCACCACGGTGTGCCAGAGTGCTACAGGAGGTCCTTCCTGCCGGCGGCTATTAGAATGCCTCACTGGGGTGCCGTGCCGTTGGCAACATAGATCTGGAACTGTTGCTAGGACCTCCTAGGACCTAGTTTAACAATTATGCATCCATCCATGAGTAACTCTGGTTGGTCATCACTCATTCACTCAGGACCTATTTATTCATGCAGGTCTGAATATACATACTCATGTACAGTTGTTATATCATATCACGTGCAATATTGCTAGTAATTCTTGGACCTAACTTACGTAGGCTTTCACTCAGGAATGCGTATTAGTATCCTGTCAGTTGCACCTTTTCTCATTGCTTTTAGTATATCGAATGTGCAGTTGTCTGTAATTAAACCCTGTGCACTAAGGACTGTATTAAGGGAATTACTATTATTACCCCAAATTATATCATACACACATTTAGCTATTTAAGTATCTCTTCTTGTCATTTACCTGTACAGTTTGTGCAACCACTTATGTGTAAATATAACTGTATACTTACCTGTACAGCTAATTTAACCATGCAAAATTTTCACTTACCTGTTCATTTAACCAGTCTGTCTATTAAGTAAACTATTATTACCCTCGCTCATATCATATGCATTTTTAGCTACTGAAATATTTCTCTGCCATCGACCTGTATAGTTAACCATCCACCAATGTGTAGTGTACATATTCAGCCAACTACCCATACTATGCAATGTCTTTTTATAGCTTTTTTTGCACTCCATATATCTTGTATTTCTATACTTTTTCATACTGCTGCTCTATGTATCATGTACCGTGTATCTGTCTTTTGTGTACTTTCGTTGTGGCAATTTGCACCTGCCCTATGTTTTGTTGTTGTAGCTGCTTGACAAAGAAAGTTCCCCCTCGGGGATCAATAAACTATCTATCTATACAGGAGCTATTAGGGATAAGTGCTCAAAGGCACATACAGCTATTTCACTTAGTCTGTTCAGGGATTCGAACCAGCAAACTTTTGGTTGCTCCTAACCACTAGGCTACCTGTCCTAGTTTAGATATTGCATACTAAATGACAGCTGAATTGCTTATAGAAGAACAAACAAAAAAACATCAACAAATCTATAAACTGTGAGTAGTGGAACTGGAAGGGATGATCAGGGAAGCAGATCTGATGGCATTGAGATCTAAGGAACCATTGATGATCTGATGATCCTATAAGTGGAGGGAGCCGGTCAGAGTAGAGAGACAGTCAGGTCTGTAGCCTCGTGTTCTCCGTGCTCTGGGCTGGTGATGGTTAGCTTAGCTGGCTAGCCACTCCTCTCCACTGACTCTATGTAGCACCCACTAAAGTTATGCTATTATGCTGCCACAAAGGCGCTAGAAGAATAACATTAGCAGTCAGAGTATCTTTTCCACTAGTCCCAGCCATCTCCTCATGCAGTCCTCTCACTTCTTATGCTTCTTTCCAAGCCAGTGTTGTGGTATTCTAATCCATTCACATCCGAACAGTCTCCAAGCTAGCTTGTTAGTTAGCAAGTGAGCCAAAACTGGCAAATTCTAACTTAAAACTCATTCAGGATGACCAATTATTCACAGATTCTGAATTAGCAATCAAAAAGCTGAAAGAAATGGCAATAAAAAAAGGCCCAGTGCAGTCAATGTGATTTTCCTGTGTTTTAAATACACTGAGTATACCAAACATTAGGAACACCTACCTAATATTCAGTTTTCCCTTCCCACTCAGACCACTCCCAGACATTCCTAGCAAAATTCTTGCTTGAAAAATTGCTCTTTGCTTAGAAACTATTTTTGTTTATTTTTTATTTTTATTGAAAACAATCACAGTAAGATACTTAATTGTTACTAAATATGATAATATGTACAAACATTTTATGGGAGCGATCATCCATGTCCATGACTTCCATAGTGGCATCATCATGGCAATTTGTTATTTATTGTTTATGTTGTCAATGTCTGAAATGTATTGTCTTTGATTCATTATTTCTGTCCGATAGTAGAACAACATATTTCTTTATAAATACATGTTTTTTTCTATTCATCTGTACTTTTTGAATAACTTTGCAATGTGCTTTTTTAATAAACTTTTGTTTTTCATCCACGAGATGGCAGAAGTGTTTTCTTACAGTAAATGGATGTTGTCATCATTGTCAACTCTTTCATACAACCTGCTTTTCCCAGCCCTCCCTTTAGACTAGTAAAGTTATTGGGCTCGTCAATGTGTGAGTTAAATCTGCGATTGATACATCCACTTTGTCCAACATCTCATTACAAAATCATGGACATTAATAGGGAGTTGGTCCCCCCCTTTGCTGCTATAACAG
Organism: Thymallus thymallus; assembly: GCA_023634145.1. Classification (NCBI taxonomy): domain Eukaryota; kingdom Metazoa; phylum Chordata; class Actinopteri; order Salmoniformes; family Salmonidae; genus Thymallus; species Thymallus thymallus. Next base: position 7,275,492 of record CM042423.1, read on the forward strand.
CCTCCACTCTTCTGGGAAGGTTTCCCACTCGATGTTGGAGCATTGCTGCGGGGCATTAGTGAGGTTGGGTACTGATGTTGGTTGATTAAGCCTGGCTCGCAGTCAGCGTTCAAATTCATCCCAAATGTGTTCAATGGGGTTGAGGTCAGGTCTCTGCAGCCCAGTCAAGTTCTTCCACACCTAATTTGACAAACCATTTCTGTATGGACCTCGCCTTGTGCACATGGGCATTGTCATGCTGAAACAGGAAAGGGCCTTCCCCAAACTGTTGCCACAAAGTTAGAAGCACAGAATTGTGTAGAATGTCATTGTATGCTGTAGCGTTAAGATTTCACTTCACTGGAATTAAGGGCCCTAGCCCGAACCATGAAAAACAGCCACAGATCATTGTTCTTCCTACACCAAACTTTACAGTTGGCACTGCATTGGGGAAAGTAGCGTTTTTCTCTCATCCACCAGATGGTGAAGCGTGATTCATCTCTCCAGAGAACGGGTTTCCACTTCTCTGCGTCCAATGGTGGCAAGCTTTACACCACTCCAGCCGTCGCTTGGCATTGAGGAGATCTAAGGCTTGTCTTAGGCTGCTCAGTCCTGGAAACCCATTTCATGGCGCTCCCGATGAACAGTTCTTGTGCTGACGTTGCTTCCAGAGGCAGTTTAGAACTCGGTAGTGAGGGTTGCAACCGAGGACAGACAATTTTTACGCGCAATGTGCTTCAGTACTCTGCAGTCACATTCTGTGAGGTTGTGTGGCCTACCACTTCACGGCTGAGCCGTTGTTGCTCCTAGACGTTTCCACTTCACAATAATAGCACTTACAGTTGACTGGGGCAGCTCTAGCAGGGCAGAAATCTGACGAACTGACTTGTTGGAAAGGTGACATCCTATGGCGGTGCCACGTTGAAGGTCACAGAGCTCTTCAGTCATTTCATTCTACTGCCAATGTTTGTGTATGGAGATTGCATGGCTGTGTGCTCAGTTTTTTTTTACACCTGTCAGCAACAGGTGTGGCTGAAATAGCCAAATCCACTAATTTGAAGGTGTGTCCACAGACTCTTGTGTATATACAGTAGTGTATTATGTAGTATGAGCAGAATTATCTTATTGTCTTACCCTAATCAGCCAGGAAGTCCCTAGTTTGACAGAGACTGTTTTTCTGGAAGCTGTGCTGCACCATTTTCCCTACATTTACACCACGTGGGCCAGCCCCCTAGCAATTCAAGTTCAACCAATGAATCTCTTTAATGATATTGACCCCATAAGCTGAGATTTCCATAATGACTTTTTAGGGAAGGGTGTGCCTGAAAAGGACAGTTTACTAATCTCATAACCTCTCTGCAGAAGTTCTGAGAAGCTAGTCAGTACTGGTACTGTGTATCACTTCCTCTTAAATAAACCAGGAAAAGTGCTAGGTTTGCAACATTTCAGAGTTTCAACCACATTGCTGACAGCAAGAACTCTCCAAACTACTAATTTTGGTAATCAGTAATAGTTCAGTTGCAACATATCAGGAAATACATATCAAGAACTTAAGACAAGTGACATCCTTTCTCTGATAAAAAATAGTGATGTGCAGCATTTTATAACCGCCCTCATCTAAGATAGCAAGGACCTCTCACTATACTTTAACATTAAACTACTGTACTGTAGTTCTACAACAAACACACACAAATGTCTTGTGTGTTTTTAAAAACTGAAATGTGATTGCAAAGAGGTCTTCCAAGTAAGCAAAGGTCAACATCAGGGTGGGTTATTTACATGGAAATTGAAATGTTGTAATTTTGTTTGTCATTTAGCAGACACTCTTACCCAGAGTGACTTAGTGACTGCATACATTTTCATACTGTTTTGTACTGGTCCCCCAAGGGAATCAAACCCACAACCCTGGTGTTGCAAGGGCAGGCAGGCAGGCAGACTTTGTTTGTGTCACGGAGACCACCAGAAAGGAAGTGACCCAAGATGTTACCTGAAACGTAGAAGGGGGCCTCCTTCACTGCACTCCTCATTGTCTAACTCTCAAGATAAGTGAAGTTGTATTTTTAGAGAACGACTATAGAGTGTGACTTCCTTTTCAACTAACACACAGGGAGTCTTTTCTAGAACAGCAGCCCTCATCAAAATACGTCTCTTCTCTCTCTTCTCTACTCTTCTCTGTGTGTTTTGGTGAGTCTAGCTAGCTACCAGTCAGTCACAGACTTACAGACACAGGAAACAGACATACAACACCTAACGGAGATGTCTGGTGGTCTCCTCTCCTGCTTCTCCAAACAGGGAATACTCCTACTCTCTATCCTCCACCATAGTAAGTACTGTATGGATTCTTCACTTTCTCCTGTTCATGTTTTGCAGCTATTAAATGTGCTTGCTTGCATGATAAAGTTAGGAATACAGTTGAACAATTAACTTCCCTGTTGGTTCCCACATGGTGTGTGTTGAATGAGGAGTGCCTTGTCAGTTATTGGTTGGATATTTCAAAACATTTACTTTGTTAATGCGTGATAACACCTCTGCCTATATCCAGACAAACTTGTATGGTGTTTTGACGATGCATTCTTTTATGAAACACATTCTGTCTGTGATGGTGTGGTTGGGTCAATAGCTTTTGCAGTGCCTCTGGAAAGCAGGAGACCTTACGATCACGTTCTAGATGCATGTCGTTCATTAAATTAATGTGATACTGGCAGTGCCGGTGCGTGCATTTCTGCCGCTCTAGGCGAAACACAATTGTGCCGCCCCTCTATTTTCAACGTACAATAAACCAACAACACGCAGACAATACAAGCCATAAGCAAAAAACAGCAACACAAACGCCAATATACACATCACACAAATAGACAAGTGCAGCACAAAGTGTCAATTTCAACTCATCTAAATAGTGACTGAAATCATATTGAAAATATTTATATACAAAACCTTGTGCGTAAAACACACGGACACACACAAGCGCGCAGCAAGGCGCATATCTTCAGCAGATTCACAGGTTAAAAGAACTAGAGACAAAAACGCTTATCTTACCTTTCAGAAGTGTACACGGTGGGCTTTCATGGCTGCAAAGGTCTTCACTGCATCCTCCATTTTGATCATCTGTGCCAGCTCATGTTCAATAGAGATTGTTGCCAGTCCATTCAGCCTCTCTTGTTTCATTTTACTCTGAAGGTAGTTTATTAGTTTCAACTTTGAGAAACTCCGTTCTCCTGAAGCAACTGAAACAGGGAGGGTAAGAAGCCCCCGTAAAGCTACGAAAGCATTAGGGAAAACTGATTCCATTTTATTGTCACAGATACATTTGAGTGCGTCAAGTGGTTTAGTTCCAGCTGCTACGCGTCTGCTCAAAGCGTTAACTCCACAAAAAGTTCTTGCCCATCGACATCTCTGAAGTTGTTGTGTGTCAGGGCCTGTGATGCTAGCATAGCTAGGATTTCATTTTGAATGTCTTTGCCAAAATAGTGATATATACTCTCCTCATATGTTCAGCCATAACGCTGTCAAAAAGGCTGATCATCTCCACTAGTTTGAGAAAGTTGCCATTGTTATGCTCAAACAATCTATCTGTGCTGCCTCTAAATGCTAGGTTTTACATAGCCATAACTCAGATAAGATTGATCAACCGATGCAACACATCTTGCCAGTGCTTTGTCTCAGCAGTCAGTTTGCGCTGATTTTGTGCATCTATCGTGTTTTGCGAGGCCAATCTTTTATCCAACTCTTTCCATTCGTGAAAACTTTCCATATGACCAGACGATGTTTCATGGGCGCTGAGGATGCTTGACATGTTTTTCCAGGGGGGGGTCGCTGATTGGTGAGGCGGCAAAATGAGCAGCAATTTTTTTATTTTTGTATATACAGTATATATTATTATTTTTTTTTATTTTTTTTTTATAATCCCACATTATGTTTTAAAGGCTTCCCATACAAAAATAACTAGTTATCACTTTATTTGGATAGGCCCAAGTGGGTGGTTTGTAGATGGTTTGTGGATGTTCAGCAGATGATCAATAACTGTCAAAAACATTTCCACTAACTATCTACTAACCCTAGCCCTAACTCTAACCTTAACACTTATCATAACCTTAACCTTTACCCTAGCCATTATTCTAAACCTAACCTTACCTTAACCTTAGCAAGCAGTTGCATATCAACATATAGTTTGTTGATAGTATGACCATCTGTAGATCATCTACATTGCATTGGGAAAGTATTCAGACCCCTTCACTTTTTCCACATTTTGTTACGTTACAGCCTTATTCTAAAATGGACAATAAAATAAATCCTCATCAATCTACACACGATACCCAATATTGACAAAGTGAAAACAGGTTTTTAGAAATGTTTGCAAATGTACTTAAAATTAAAAAGATACCATACTTACATAAGTATTCAGACCTTTTGCTATGAGACTCGAAATTGAGCTCAGGTGCATCCTGTTTCCTAATGATTATCCATGAGATGTTTTTACATCTCCATTGGAGTTCACCTGTGGCTAATTCAATTGATTGGGCATGATTTGGAAAGGCACACACCTGTCTATACAAGCCATGAGGTCGAAGGAATTGAGCTCCGAGACAGGATTGTGTCGAGGCACAGATCTGGGGAAGGGAACCAAAAAATATATGCAGCATTGAAGGTCACCAAGAACACATTGTTCTTTAATGGAAGAAGCCCGGCCAAACTGTGCAATCGGGGGAGAAGAGCCTTGGTCAGGGAGGTGACCAATAACCCGACAGAGCTCCAGAGTTCCTCTGTGGAGATGGGAGAACCTTCCCGAAGGATAACCATCTCTGCAGCACTCCACCAATCAGGCCTTTATGGTAGAGTGGCCAGACGGAAGCCACTCCTCAGTAAAAGGTACACACAGCCTGCTTGGAGTTTCCCAAAAGGCACATAAAGGACTCTGACCATGACAAACAAGATTCTCTGGTCTGATGAAACCATGATTGAACTCTTTGGCCTGAATGCCAAGCGTCATGTCCGGAGGAAACCTGGCACCATCCCTACAGGTGAAGCATGGTGATGGCAGCATCATGCTGTGGGGGTGTTTTTCAGCGGCATGGACGGGGAGACTAGTCAGGATCAAGGGAAAGATGAGCAGAGCAAAGTATAGAGAGATCCTTGATGACAACCTGCTGCAGAGCGCTCAGGACCTCAGACTGGGGCGAAGGTTTACCTTCCAACAAGACAACAACCCTAAGCACACAGCCAAGACAACTCAGGAGTGGCTTTTGAATTAACCCGATCAAATATCTCTGGAGAGACCTGAAAATAGCTGTGCATCGATGCTCCCAATCCAACCCGACAGAGCTTGAGAGGATCTGCAGAGAAGAATGGGAGAAAATGCCCAAATACAGGTGTGCCAAGCTTGTAGAGTAATACCCAAGAAGACTCAAGGCTGTAATCGCTGCTAAAGGTGCTTCAACAAAGTACTGAGTAAAGAGTCTGAATACTTATGTAAATGTGATATTTCAGTTTTTTATGTTTAATACATTTGCACAGATTTCTAAAAAACAGTTTTTGCTTTATGGGGTAAGTTACACTGCAGGACAATAACAAATGCTGTTATGTCCTACATATCATTGTAAATACACTTTTTAAAGGTAAATAATATAGGATTGATTGTAGACTGCCATCTGTTTATAATGTTGCCCATGCAATGTATGATGCATTTCTGGTGCATAATTACACAGTAAACACATTATGCAATAATAATAATCCACATAGTTGATTTGTACTTAGACGTGAGCCGACAAGCTTTAATTGAAAAAGATCCTCCCCCACTAATCTCATCGTGTTCTGCTGAGGAGTGGACTTTGAAAAAGTATAGGACCCACACACTGAAATATGTAAAGATATGTTCAAATGCAGATATTTAAAGTGTCATGCAGTATAAATGAAACCTGGAAAAGTGCTATTTCAATTATATCCATTAATATCTATTAATTGACAGGGTAACACTTTACATTGCAGTGTATTATTTAGTAATTATTTGTGTAAACACACTATAGGCACACTGTGTACAGTGTAACAATGAGTAATTACAATACTTTCTACACTGTACTTACGTGAATAATAATCACACAGTAATAAGAGCCCTGTAGTGTAAAGTGTAACCATTGATTGATGTCAGAATGTCATGTTGTGTATTTCTGTGTTTCAGATGTGGGTATTTCTCTGTTGTTCAACAAAGGAGTAGGGGACTCAGTGGAGCTGCCCTCAGGCTTAGAAAGAAAAGGTTTCAAGTCAATGGAGTGGAAGTATAACAATTTTTTAATTGCAGAATTTGATGGGAATGTTACCTTACCAAAATCAGAGTTTAAGAGGAGACTAGAGATCAACGACAGTAACTTCAGTTTAACAATCAGAGAACTGACACTGCAAGACTCAGGGGAATTTCTAGTTTCTGCCGCATCAAACGAAGGAGGCCAGATTCCAACCAAGACCATGTATCTTCAGGTCCATGGTAGAATGCTTTGTGTTATTCCAACATTTTATCTTATATCGTCTTTCTCCTGGTCCATTTAGAATGATTATCTCTCTCTCTCTCTCTCTCTCTCTCTCTCTCTCTCTCTCTCTCTCTCTCTCTCTCTCTCTCTCTCTCTCTCTCTCAGAGCCTATATCCAAGGTGGTGATTCAGAAGAAGATCAAGCGATTGGCCAACCAATCCTGTTCAGTGTGGCTTTTGTGCAACGTGTCAGTCTGCTCCAACATCTCTTACAGCTGGGAGAGAGGGAATGAGACGTACAGGGACGACCAGCAGATACACTTCTCTCTGTCACCAGCAGACGGAGACATCAGTGTAAAGTGCACTGCCTTCAACCTAGTCAGTGAGAAATCTGCCTCTACAAAAGTGAATTGTAGTAATGACACAACCACCCCAGGTAACTAGATATGATAATAATCCACTCCATAAACTTTTCATATAGTGTGTTTCTATGCTTATGTTGTCAAATATAATATACAGTATTATATAATACATATGATGACATTGGGTAGATATAATATACAGTATTATGTAGTGCATGTGATGACATTGGATATATATAATATACAGTATTATGTAATACATTTGATGACATTGGATAGATATAATATAGTATTATGTAGTATATGTGATGACATTTGGTAGATATAATATACAGTATTATGTAGTACATGTGATGACATTGGGTAGATATAATATACAGTATTATGTAGTGCATGTGATGACATTGGATAGATATAATATACAGTATTATGTAGTACATGTGATGACATTGGGTAGATATAATATACAGTATTATGTAATACATGTGATAGCATTGGGTAGATATAATATACAGCCTATTGCATAGTCTAGTCTAGTGGTTCCCAGCTCTACTTGTCATTAATTATCAGGCCCTCAATGAGTTAATTCAGGGGGTAATGTGTGCTGTGGGGGGTACTAGAGGACTGGATTTGGGAACCACTGGTCTAATCCAGTGTTTCTTAATCCTGGTCCTGGGGACCCAAAGGGGTGCACATTTTTGTTGTTGCCCTAATACTACACGCTTGAGTCCACTAAGGTATGATGAAGAGTTGATTAGTGGAATCAGGTGTGTTGATGTACCCCTATGGGTCTCCATGGCCAGGTTTAAGAAACACCAATCGAATCCCATCTGTGTTACAGAGTATGATACATGGCTGGCGTGGAATATGATCGGGGGACTAGTAGGCTGTGCTGTGGTGCTGATCCTCACTGTAGCTGTGGCAGTGTGTTACTGCAGGGCCCGCCAAAACATGGGTATGTACAGCATAGGGGCCTCATCTATTCTTAAAGTGCATTTGTTTAGGCTCTGGAAGTATTGTTAGGATGTTTATGATGTGGCATAAGTATAATTAGATATATATTTTTAAATGTTGGCCTTAGGGATATTATGGAAATCGGAAAAAGAGAGTGTGGAACCTTGTGTGTAATTTATTCATTCTTGGGTATTAACTTTGTGGATATCCTGTTTATTATCTATCTGATTGGTTGATATTTTGTTCTTGTCATACACAGCAGATCTAAATGACAACCCAAGAATGAAAGATGTAAGTATGCATTGCCATTATTATGTATTTAAAAATCATACAATGTGTTTTTCTGGTCTCTCACAGTTGAAGTGTACCTATGATAAAAATTACAGACCTCTACATGCTTTGTAAGTAGGAAAACCTGCAAAATCGGCAGTGTATCAAATACTTGCTCTCCCCACTGTATGTGTACTGTATTACACTATACTGTGTACTGTAATTGCTGATTGCTGTGTATTTTTTTAGGCAGTATTTTATGTTGTGAAATGTTCATCCATTTTGTTTATGGGTTTAAGTACCTTTTTTCTGTTTTTATTCCAGACAAGATCAAACAGTCAAGTAATGTCCATCTATGAGACCATAGATGATCTGGCTGTCCCAAGAGTGAACAAGGTGAGAGCAAGACTTGAATGGTCATACTTGATATCTTTGTACATAAATAAAATAAAATAGTCTCTGTGTGAATAGGAAACTATGTAGTCTACTTGGAAATTGTGTTCATTTCATTATGCTGAAAACGTTTCTTCTTGGTTGCCTGTTACATTTAGCCGGAGACTCTGTATGACAAGGTCACATTTGGAAGCCAGCCAGAAGCCCCCTCTTCTTCCTACCAGAAAGTACAGTGAGCTAAACAGGATGTGGTCATAAGCTGTGCTTCAATAGATATAGAACCTTCTGCATAATCTGCATCCTTCATGTATACCCTCTGTACATAGATGTTAATGTTTCATTTCACCACAACCTGCACATTTCTGTTGTGTTTTGCTGACTTGTTCAGAACTGCAATCTTTGTCTGTTCATAATCATTAAGTGGTACTTTTTATATTCTTAAAGATTACCAGTGATTCTGTGGGACTCTACAAACATTTGTATTTGTATGAATTGTAGTTTAGATGTGTCTATTGTACAGTAAAACATTTTACATTCCACAGACATGCTTTGTAGAAATCACATAGGCCACATTCACATCAGCTCAACATATGCTCACAAACTATCTTTGTTGTTATGTGAAATCAAACAATGAATAGACAATACAATAATACTATCTTTACATATTGAAAAAAAGGAGAGAACATCCTAATAAATATAATGATTTGTACCAATCAAAACGAACAGATCATATAATGATTCACAGTCACAAAAGTGCAGATTTGAGAAAGGCTAACTACAAGTGATAGAAAAACATGAATTACTACAGCAATTACATTTTTATATTTCAGGTGTATTATCCTCTTCATGACATAATAATAATAATATTTGTATAGCGCTATCATTTAAAAAACAAACACACAAACAAAAGGATCTGGTAGATTCTTGGGCGATTGGCTTCAACAGCTTCAGACGATAATGCATTGAGGTCGTATGGATAGGCAGTAGCTTGAGTAGGGGAGCATAGATGGTACAGCCAGGCAGAAATGTCAGTCAGGGCAGGTGCTCTTCATCAGGCACTTTGCCTGCTACGATGTTCAGCTCCTCTCTATAGGTAGGCTGGAGTTTTTTTCAACTCCTGAAAGCGTAGCACCATCCTGGTTGATGCTTCGACACCTGTAAAAACTCCCCAAAATACCAACACACCTTGGTATAGACATGTGATGTACATACCCACGTGTGAAACACTGGTTGAATCAACATTGTTTCCACGTCATTTCAACCTAAACAATCTATGTGAGGAGATTGAATCAACGTGGAAAACTGATTGGATTTGCAAAAAATCATCAATGTTAGGTAATTTAATATTTTTTTCACCAAACTTTTTACCTAAATCCAATGACATGCTGATTTGATTTGGTTTGATTTCACGTTAAATTCACATTAGTTGACAACTCAACCAAACATATAAATCAAAACTAGACTAGCTGATAGATGTCTGTGCACAGTAGGAAGTTGTTTCTAAAGAAAAGCTACTCACTTGTTGAACCTGGTTGATAAGCGTGTGACGGACTCTATAACAGACATAAAACAAGGCAGTCAGTGATATCTTTTATTTTGCACCTAGCACACAAAAGATAGGATGCAACGCATCTCCATTTCAGCTAGAACTTAAATTAAGGAAGCATATGTTTTTACACAAGGCACTGAAATTTGATAGAAATTAAAATGAGTTGTCATTTAATTCCCACTCACCTCTGAAAATATATGCTAAAAGGCATCCGAACAGAAATCCTAAGAGCAACATTACGATCCCAGGGACACGGGTCTCCCACTCCACCACCACATCAGGCTTGGGCTGTTCATCTGAGGACATAGGGAGAGAATAAAAGGTATGGTACCAGGTAAGAACACAAATAATGCCTCACTTTGTTCACAAATTCAACTGCAAGCTTGACCAACATCTACAATAATTCCTCCCCGTCTCACTGCATAGCTCATGAATATACCCGTTTTTCCTGGTCAGGTCATGTGTTAAAGAAATAAATCCTGGCCCTAGAAATAACTATACCTTGGCATATCTCCCTCACAACCCTAGAGGCGTTAGTGAGCCCGTTGCTGGCAGTACATATGAAGGTGACATTTCTGTTGGGGCTGTAAGACGTCCAGACAACAGCAACGTTGGCATTGGGACTCCCCCTCCAGAAGGAGCCATCAAAAGAACCCTCTGGTTCCCAAGAAAAGCTGGTGTTCTTCACTGAAGAGTTGCACTGAAGAGCCATCACACAGTGGCCGTCCTTCAAAACGCTGAAGACCTTGTTAACACTAGGCTCAATAAGACGCTCTGGACATTTGAACAAAAATAAAGGAAGGTCTTGTGAATAGATAACACATTTTACATAAACAAAACTGGCAATGAAATTTGAATAAAGTAGAGATAAAAATTAGGAACACTTTGAAATTATTTGAAAGAACCGTTTTGCCTATAATAGGCTAGCAAATTAGTGAATGGCATTTTGGCTCACTTGTGCCCCTAGGGGCAAATATTGTATCAATCCTACATAGTGCATGGTTGTGATTGAGACCCTTACCTGTCACAGTAAGCCGTACCTTATTGATCTGCTGCTCTCCCTGACCGTGTGTGAGGAGAACAGAGTAAATCATGTCATCCCCTCTCCGAACATCTCTGATCTCCAAGTCACCAGATGAGGTGTTGAGACTCAGTCGACCATTAAACTGCCTGAACCATTCTGTGTTGAGATTTTTGCCCTTGAACGTTGTGATCCAGGTGTCGTTGTTGTATATGGACCACGTTATCTTGGTGATGTGCCAGGATGGGTTGGCTCCAGAAGATAAGGTGACAGACTCTCCCAGGTAACCAATGGTATCTCCCATCATCACTGAAACATGACAACCAATCTGTTACTGTAATGGAAAGTCTGTTCTGATGGTGGTGGTAATGTTTACAGGAACAACCAAATAACTAGATTAAACACATAATTTATATAATAGTAATATAACAGTATATGTTTCTCTTTGGATATAAAATAATAATCATCATCATCATCAATAATCTGAGGGTATAAACATAAATTACTATATACATTATTAGCTATATTAATTATTATTCAGCAGAAAAAAAACAGCATAACAGGTTTTATGATAACTGTCAATTAATTGAGACAAGAATAAAATAGATTTAGGACACATCTTATGTTATTCACATGACCATGTTTCTTAAGTCTGGAACTTTCTCAGTTTCCTGTTTCTGTTTCGTTCATGGGGTGAGACTTTCACAATACATATCAAATGGAGGTTTGACATCTTAACCTTAAACACATTGTATCAAAACTATTACATTTTGCCTAAACTACTTACAGTTTTTCTCAAACACGTACAACCATTTTTTGGAACAATGTTGTACATTTTCAAAACAGAGTCCACAAGATGTAGAACTCTGTGGCCTTTTGCAAAACAGGAAAAGCATTTTCAAAAATGTAGCTGCCTTCTCAAAACCTAAATGCATTCATCCATACTATATTAACCCATCAAAATTGCAAATACATTAATCAAAAGAACACGACTCCCTGCAACAAGATTGATCAACCATACTTATCCAAGCAGACAAAACAGTGCTAAAAATGCAAATCACTCCCAGAACAACAGCAAAGGATCTTGGGAAGATTCTGGAGGAAACAGGTACAAAAGTATCTATATCCACAGTAAAACGAGTCCTATATCGACATAACCTGAAAGGCCGCTCAGCAAGGAAGAAGCCACTGCTCCAAAACCGCCATAAAAAAGCCAGACTACGGTTTGCAACTGCACATGGGGACAATGATCGTACTTATTGGATAAATGTCTTCTGGACTGATGAAACAAAAATAGAACTGTTTGGCCATAATGACCATCGTTATGTTCGGAGGAAAAAGGGGGAGGCTTGCAAGCTGAAGAACACCATCCCAACCGTAAAGCACAGGGGTGGCAGCATCATGTTGTGGGGGTGCTTTGCTGCAGGAGGGACTGGTACACTTCACAAAATAGATGGCATCATATGGAATTAAAATGATGTGGATATATTGAAGCAACATCTCAAGACATCAGTCAGGTAGTTAAAGCTTGGTCGCAAATGGGTCTTCCAAATGGACAATGACCCCAAGCATACTTCCAAAGTCGTGGCAAAATGGCTTAAGGACAACAAAGTAAAGGTATTGGAGTGGCCATCACAAAGCCCTGACCTCAATCCTATAGAAAATGTGGTGGCAGAACTGAAAAAGTGTGTGCGAGCAAGGAGGCCTACAAACCTGACTCAGTTCCACCAGTTCTGTCAGGAGGAATGGGCCAAAATTCACCCAATTTATTGTGGGAAGCTTGTAGAAGGCTACCCGAAACGTTTGACCCAAGTTAAACAATTTAAAGGCAATGCTACCAAATACTAATTGAGTGTATGTACAGTAAACTTCTGACCCACTGGGAATGTGATGAAAGAAATAAAAGCTGAAATAAATAATTATGTCTACTATTATTCTGACATTTCACATTCTTAAAATAAAGTGATGATCCTAACTGACCTAAGACAGGGACTTTTTACTAGGATTAAATGTCAGGAATTGTGAAAAACTGAGTTTAAATGTAAGGTGTATGTAAATGTTACATCCCCAGTGTGTTGTGTTGCTCTGTGTCCGTATATGTTGTTTGTTTCAGTGCTTCAATGTGTGAGTTTGTTCCAGGCAAGATGGCCTCCAGGTCCAGTTGCAATAGCTGATTGGTGGGATTCTCCACTCTCTGGAAGACCTGACTCGTCAGTAGCTGCAGCTGGCTCACCCTTATTTAAGCCTCCGTTGTTTGAGATGTTCTCTCTCTGGCTGGTTTGCTGTGCTGCTTGTGTGTGAGATCTTTGATAATTAGTGTTTAGATATTTGGAGTGTTGTTTGAGTAGTGTATTAGAATTAGTTTGTTAAGAGAGAGAGCATTGGTTGTGTCATTTGTAACATAATTTGGCTAACTACCTTTTTCATTTGTTCCCAGGGGAAAGGGGAAAGCCATTGTGCTAGGCAAGAGGCCCATGGGGGTACACCACCCGTAGAGTTTACTTGTCTATATACACTAGGTAAGACCTGGGCGGACCACCCCATGTATTTTGGTTAGAGCACCAGCATTACGGTGCTAGTTCAGGTAAGATGTTGTGTTGACAGTTAAGGCAGGTTAGAGGTTTGGTTCTTTACTTTGGTCCCGTCCAGCCCCTTTTCCCTCACTTCCCGTTTTGGATAAATAAAATCCATTGTTTTAACGGTATTGTGGCCTCTGTAACCCTTACTTGCACCCACGACCCCATACTTTCTCCCCATTCCATTGGGCTTACGTGTAGCAGGGTGTTGCGTTCCCTCCTTCGGGAGGCGTGCGTAACAGTAAACTTCCGACTTCAACTGTATATATGGGAAATTGCTATTTTTTTTCATGCATACATCACCAAACAATTCCATACACATCAAATCAAATATTACTGAACATTGTGTCCAGGATCCATTCATCAGTATCATCACAATTCAATTCCATGTATTCAAAACAAAGGTTGGTTTTGTAGACTTTCCATCCGGCGCACAGAAACACAATCCTCAGTGAAATAAGGACAGGGGAATACAATGGAGGAACACAAATGATATGAATTTATAGGCCTCAATCCACACCAAAGCTCTATAATGGAAGGTCACAATGTTGGAGATGATTACTTAGGAGTAACCCAAAGTTACGTAGCTGAGTTTCTGCATTTCTTCATGCCTAGATCTTTCCATGTAGTGTACATGGTTTGATACTGATAGGATGATTTACAATTCCGTGCAGTAGTATTTACCGATTGACGGAAACGGCGAACAAAATTGCACACTTATCTTCTGATAAACAATGTGTTTATGTTCTGTTAACAAAACACTTAACAGTGAATTTTGTATTCAATATTTTGGAAAAGGTGGTCTAAGATATGCAAGTAATGTATAAAGGCAAGAAACTGATCAGAAGTTCTACAAACTCATTTGAGCAGTTGATCATGGCTGTTCTGCTATAGACACAGTACGTTAAACACGTTAGAGAAAAACTAACACTTGATGTGATACGGACAGAGGAAAGATGACTGTATACATTGTTTGCTACACGATCAGTGGTGGAAAAAGTACCCAATTGTCATACTTGAGTAAAAGTGAATATACCGTAATAGAAAATGACTACAGTAAAAGTGAGTCACCCAGTAAAATGCTACTCAAGTAAAATACTAAAAGTATTTGGTTTTAAATGTACTTTAGTACAAAAAGTTTAAGTATCATTTCACATTCCTTATATTAAGCAAACCAGGCGGTATGATTTTTTCATTTTTATTTACGGATAGCAAGGGGCGCACCCCAACACTCAGCCGTAATTGACAAAGGAAGCATTTGTGTTGAGTCCTCTAGATCAGAGGCAGTAGGGATGACCAGGGATGTTCTCTTGATAAGTGTGGAAATTTGAAAAATGTTCTGTCCTGCTAAGCATTCGAAATGTAACTAGTACTTTTGGGTGTCAGGGAAAATGTACTGTATGGAGTAAAAATTATATTATTTTCTTTAGGAATGTAGTGGAGTAAATGTTAATGTTGTCAAAAAATATAAATAGTCATGTACAGTACAGAAACCCCCCAAAACAACTTAAGTACTTTACACCACTGCACACCATTAGATTTCATAAAGTGATAAAGGTGACATCATGGCAAGTGCCCTCATCAGGGTTCCCATTTCAATTCAGGAGATAATTTAAAAAGTCCAATTCAAAGATTTTCTTGAAATTCCTGTAATTGACATCCTAGATTGAAATGGTATTCAACCCAATCCTGACTCTTGTAGCCATTTCCTCAAAGATTACAGACAATAACAACAACGACAGACATTTAGAGATACCCTCAACACTACCAAGCAAAATGGAAATGTACAGAAAGCAACCTACCTGGTAAGACTGTTAGGAGAGAGAGAACTAAAAGTTCTACACGTGTCATCTTCAACAGGACTTTTAAAATGGACCCTGTTCCTCTCTGACATAGTCTTACTTCTAGTGTCAACTTCCTTTTGTGGTTATATTTCTGCTATATACAGCGTCTCCGAAGGTATTCACGCCCCTTTACTCTTTCTTTATTTTGTTATTACAGCCTGAATTCAACATTTATGAAATTTTCAAATAAAAAAATGTAAAGCTGAAATGTCTTGAGCCAATAAGTTTTATTTTATGGCAAGCCTCAATAAGTTCAGTAGTAAATAATAATAATAATAATAATAATAATTTAAAAAGTAGTAAAAATGTGCTTAACAATTTGCATAATAAGTTGCATGGACTCCTTCCGTGTTCAATACGTGTTTTTTTTTTTATGACTACCTCATCTCTGTTCCCCACACATACAATTATCTGTAAGGTCCCTCAGTAGAGCAGTGAATTTGAAGCACAGATTCAACCATAAAGACCAGGGAGGTGTTTCAATGCCTCACAAAGAATGGCACCGATTGGTAGATGTGTTAAAAATAAAACAAAATAAAAAGCAGACAGTGAATATCCCTTTGACCATTTTCCTGTCCTGCTAAGCATTCAAAATGTAACGAGTACAGTCGTGGCCAAAAGTTTTGAGAATGACACAAGTATTGGTCTCCACAAAGTTTGCTGCCTCAGTGTTCATGATGGCAATTTGCATATACTCCAGAATGTCATGAAGAGTGATCAGATGAATTGCAAAGTCCCTCTTTGCCATAACTTTTGGGTGTCAGGGTTCTGTCACTGATGGGGACACTACATCACAGGCCAAGTCTAAGTCCTTAATAAGAGTAGACATCGAAGAAAAAAAATAATAAATGAGTAGACATGGAAAATTCCAGCCCTTTGGGTCCTGCCATAGGGTTATATTATAAGTGCCCTTCCAAGAAGGCTCAAGGTCATTGGCCACAGATAAAATGACATCAAATCACGTTGTATGCACAGTAGCTTTGATTGGACTGATCATGTCAACATCTTACTTTCAAAATCTTAGCTAGCAGTCATCATCATGAATCAAGTCGACAATCTACTCCTTTTCGATCCTTGTCATATGAAGAGAATCGATAGATAAAACGTACCGGTGCTCATCGGCAATTGGACATACCCATTACACAAGTTGGAAATCACCAATTCAACAAGTAATCAAATCAAATCAATGTATTTGTCACGTGCGCCGAATACAACAGTTGTAGACCTTACAATGAAATGCTTACTTACAAGCCCTAAGCAACAGTGCAGTTTGAGGAAAGAATACGTATATAAACAACAGATAAGTAAAGAAATAAAAAAAAAAAACTGTAAAATGACAGTAAAAAATATATATATACACAGGTAGTATACAGGTGGTATCGGTACAGAGTCAATGTGCAGGGGCACCGGTTAGTCGGGCTAATTTAGGTAATATGTAAATGTAGGTATAGTTAAAGTGACTTTGCATAGATGGTAAACAGAGAGTAGCAGCAGTGTAAAAGAGAATGGGTGAGAGGGGGGGGGGGCCCACACAATGCAAATAGTCCGGGTAGCCATTTGATTACCTGTTCAGGAGTCTTATGGCTTGGGGGTAAAAGCTGTTGAGAAGCCTTTTGGACCTAGACTTAGCGCTCCGGTACACTTTGCCATGCGGTAGCAGAGAGAACAGTCCATGACTGGGGTGGCTGGAGTCTTTGACAATTGTTAGGGCCTTCCTCTGACACCGCCTGGTATAGAGGTCCTGGATGGCAGTAAGCTTGGCCCCAGTGGTGTACTGGGCCGTACGCACTACCCTCTGCAGTGCCTTGTGGTGGTTTTTTTTGTGCTACTGTGCTACTTAGAGTAGTGGTGGCGCTTGGCAAGCACGTGCAAATTCAGCACACACAACATTCTATAATAGAATTGTGTTGTGTCAAATTAAAAGCTTATTTAACAAGTCAAATAATGTTATTTGACGTGTATCTTTTTTGACACGCAAAGACTCAAACAGCATTCAGTGTGACTCCTCTCTTAATTTCACCTACTGTTCTGACTTGGTGGTGCACATGTAGCCTATAACCTGTTTTAGAAAATGTGATCATTGAATATTGTAAGAGCTTTCATTATCTGCTTATATGGCCCCTTTATTTATCTTACGGTTCTGACTTGGTGTACAGGGAGAACACTGTAAGAACAGCCCATGTTCTGAATTCTGTCGCTGTACATTTCAAAAGTGCTGAACAAATAGTTATATTTACTATGTCCGTCGTCGCTCGCTCATTAATGTCTTGATTGAAATTACGGATTGCCTCTTATGCGCTTGTCGTCCCCTTATGCCATAGTTTGTACAGCTCAACTGTCAGTAGAAACAACATTTGTTTAAGCAAGCCATTTATGTTTTTTTTTAAAGGCTGTAATTGAGGCTGAATAAACTGTTTTTCTGCCAGACAAGGCTCCGCTGATAGCCAGGTGCAGCAGTGGTAAAGTGTTGGGACTGCTGTTGGGACAGCTTTATGTAGGCCCTAATAGTTTGTGGGCACCGTGTGTCACCGTTATTGTGCAATTAATGTATTGTTAAATGTTGAAGCTGTTTGCCCCACCAAGATGTACATGCTAAAATCGCCACTGTTTACACCACTGAACATTTTTACAGAGAGGTGATGACGGACCAGTAGAAGCAGTTCATACATTATTTAAGACCACTTACATTTTTTTATTATTAGCAGAATTGAGAAGTGTTTCAGTAGAGGAAGTAGGTATCATCTGCGTGACACTTCGTTTCCACCCATGTATTTCCTACAGAACTAAATAGCTCACCCACGTCAGCTTCCATGACGATGTTTGTTGTCTGTAGGGTCTCTCTCCTGAAACTCCTCCCCCGTCCTCAACCTCCCCCCTGTTCCAAAAACCGTTGAAGTCAACTCTGCTCTCACTAAGAACATACAATACATTGTGATAGAGAGGGAGAGAGAAAGCGACAGACAGACATTAAAACAACACCACATACCATCATATCAAGAGAGATAATTTATTAAAAAGTCTAACAATTTAGTCCTAAAATGATCCAATACTTAAAAAATAAAATCAACTTTAAAATGTCTTTACAACACATTGGTCTTAAAAAAAAAGGTTAGGGACTTCACTTCGACGTGAAATTTAACTTGACAAAACATGTAACTACATGCATACATCAGGGTTTATAATTAAATTAAAGTGGTATGAACACTTTGTAATTGAAAATTACTTTTTCAGCCATTGTCTAATAAACATACGGTACACATAAAAACAGATAAAACCATTTATATACAACATAGGAGACTACTGTAGCTGTAAGTCACCAAAAAGAACCATTGCGTGTGCAGGACCTATTAGGACTGTTACTGATATTCACCTCAACCAATGAATCGAACAAAACATCAGTCACAATGTTTCCATATTAGTTGCATCTTAAACCACGCACTCAACACAAGAGAATGCGGATGGGAGGACAGCTCAGAATAATGGCTGGAATGGAGTGAAAGGAATGGTATCAAACACATGGAAACCATTCAATTTATTCCATTCCAGCCATTACTATGAGCCAGTCGTCCCAAATAAAGTGCCACCAACCTCCTGTGACAACAACTGTTTTTATTAACCTGTACTTCTATATTTTTTTCATCACATGTTCAGAACAATAGTCGTGATACACTATTGCGGTGTCCCAATCATCGCTCTTTCCTCAAAAAGTGTCCACTTGACTAGTTCACTTCCCTTCACTGATTTGATGACTGGTATAAATATGGTGGAAACTCCCATTAGCCCATGCCTCCACCAATCCAATGCTTTTAGACTTGTGGGAAGTAGTAAAAAAGTGCACACTTCAGGAGAAAATAGATATCATTGGGACGCGCCCCTGTATCTGGAACGGAGGGGATTTGGCACGAAAAACCAAATGTCTCATGACAAGTGGTTCATTTTTTTATATCTGTTCCTCCTCCTTCATTACAAAACCAATACACATAAAAAGTCCAACATAATATTAACCATTAACGTCACAAGAAATATCCAAAACATTGCATTTCTTATTTTAAAAAAGCAGGTTAGTGTTTCACCTAAACATTCGTCAGCTGTCTCTAGAAGAACCCACTTCCTTGGGACCAGTAAGCAGATTTAGTCCAATGAAAATAGTTCCACTATCAGGAAGCAGTCAGTTTATTGGTAAATTCAGTGATATTTCAATCACCTGATTGGTTGATGTAGTAGCTTATTTGAAACTTTTGCAATCACATATAGTTCCTACTTGAAACTTGACTGTTCATACATGTAGGTGTTCCTATTCACATGGATCTGTTCGTTGAGCCTATACTGCTTAACAGACCATCAGCTTATTGGTTGGTAACATCAGGGGCACAACTCAGGTTTTAGGGCTAATTATTATTATGTTATTTTTTGGGGTCCGATAAACACTCCAAACATCCTACCAACCGTTCGAAGGCGGGGGGGGGGGGGGGGGCAGAAATGCAATTTCAGAATGTGGGGGGGGACATGTTCCCCTCGTCACCAGTGAAAGTTGCGCCCCTGAGTAACATAGTAAAGTCAACTTAAATTGTCCGGTTGTGAATGTAGTGCTGTTATTGCCAAGGAATGAGAAACATACAGGTCCCAACGACTGTAACAAAGTAACACACGTTAAAAAAACAGGTCTCTCCTCCAGCCCTTGGTGGCAGATGCCACATTTCCATTGCTTTGTGTGAAAAGAGAGTGATAGCTGTTTAGATAGTGCTACATCTAGGATGCGTCTGAAATAGCACCCAATTTCCTATATAGTGCACTACTTTTGACCAGGGCCCATAGGAAATAGGGTGCAAAAGTAGCGCACTATATAGGGAATAGGGTGCCATTTGGGACTGAGCCTTAGAATTGGGAGGTATGTATGCTGTGGAATGTGGGAGCAAGGAAGTCTACAGCAATTGAGTTGTGTTGAACAGTTTTCCTCGTAAAGGGTTTGGGTGGATTTAAATCACATAAGGTGGTTACTACATCGTTATAAACAGAGATAATAGGCGCTATGAGCTGTATTAAGGTCTGTGTAAGTGTAATAACTCCCTAGGAATCTGCACAGTCACGAGAACAGTATCAAGCTACATGGTGTCAACACGCTAAGGTCTAGGTGAGGCTGATGCATTGTGGGAATGATCAGCTCAAGGGAGTGTCTGATTGGTCTGTCGAAAACAGTAAGAGAGGACCCAGAGAGAGTTGGGCTCTGAGTAAAGTCTCTCTGTTCCTTTCCCATCTTGTTCTCTCCACCTCTCTCTTTCTTTCTTCACCTTTGGGTCTTCTCTCCTTCTTTCACACAGAGGTCAACGCTGAGAGAGTTAGGCTTTGAGCAAAGTTGAAACATCGTCTCTTTTCCTCACTCATATCTTCTCTTCTCCCCTCTCTATCCTTCAATTAATCGTTCTCTCTCTCTACCGTCGTGTCTTCTCTCCCTCTCTACACAGAGGTCTCCGACTGCAGCCTCATGACGAACTTGTGGCTCTTGGGATCGATAAACTCCTCCCCCAGGTGGAGGAATGGGAGGGGGCTCACAGTGACGACCAGGGAGAAGTCGAGGCGGCGCAGGGAGAAAACCAGACCCGGGCGCAAGGCGGACGTCACCGGCTCCTCGCTCACCAGTGTCCACTGGCGCCCCCTAACATCTTCTCGCTGGTACTGCATGGTAGGGCCTGGGGAGAGGTACCGCTCTAGAAAGGCCTGAGAGAAACACACAGAGAGAATGAGATAAGACAGTCTGACAGGGTGCGACATCTTGTCATTTGGAAAGTGGGGCAATTGCCATGTGTTCACGTTTGTGGTGAACACTTTCTCTCAGGGGAATGTTAAGTAGGCTAGATAGGATTCATCCTTATTCTAATCCCTTTATGGTCATGAAGACCTCAAGTTTAAAATTAAGTCATGTATGGCTGATACTTTTAGTGGTCATGTCAAGGGTGTAGGTATCACATGAAGAGTGTATTAATCATATCTTACTGCCTGAGCGGCATCTAAGGGGTCATGTTGTAAGTGTGTATGAGTTATATTAAGGGTGTAGGGGTTATATTACGGTTATAGGCGCTCACCATGGGGGTCATGTTAAGGGGGTTGTGGTCAGGTTAAGGGTGTATTAGCTCACCATGGGGGACATGTTAAGGGAGTAGTGGTCAGGTTAAGGGTGTAGTAGCTCACCATGGGGGACATGTTAAGGGAGTAGTGGTCAGGTTAAGGGTGTAGTAGCTCACCATGGGGGTCATGTTGTGCGTGATGCAGAACTGCAAGTGGTTGATAATGCTCTCCATGCTGTGGTAGGGCTGCTGGCGTGTGGTCCTCAGGTACTTCTGCATGGCCCGGGCCATGGGGGCGAAGATGGCCTGAGCCGCCTCCCGTGGGTCCATCACCTCACGGGGGTGTTTGGGGGACGAGGCGGCTGGCTCGTTGTCCTGGAGACGCTTGATGTGCGTGAACGCCTCCTCTACCGCCACCACCAGTCTGGGAGGAGGTAGGGCACGTGTTATGGATATTATGTTTTAGACTGGTATACAGTTCCTGTATGTCTTGTCTTGGGGGCACCAATGGCAGCCTTTTTAAGCATAAATGGCAAGTTTTAAATATTGCCATCCCTGTCTGACAAGCTCAGTTTGTCTCGTCTCCTCACCTGGCCTTACGCTTGCGGACCCTGCGCTCCATCTCTGCCTCCTCATAGTAATACTCATTGTGGGAGTTGTCTCTCCTGCGGGCCGCCGCAGCGATCATCGCTCTGGACTGACCGGTAGAGTTATTGGTGCTGTTCTCTGGAAGATAAATCACAATAAAGAAAAAGCTATCAACATATAAATGTGACATTCATTTAACAAAGAAATTGTTTCACTATGGGAAGACAAAGACAGGGGTGAAAAGTGACTGAGGGAAAAGAGGGATGAGAGGAGGAGAAGAGAAGGAAGGATAGTATCAAAGCAAGTCTTACCTTCTCCCAGATTGTAGACTTTGAAGCCAGAAATCTTCTTAGAGAGGATGGACTTGGGCAGGTTGAGGAGAGCAGGGTTGTAGACTGGGAAATCACTGTAGTACTGATCCAGCACCCACACTGCTGCTCTCTGGATACTAGAGAGAGACAAACAGGAACCTTTGATAATCTGTCATTACTATGGAATACATTCTAATTATAATCATACTCATCACCACCAAGATCAACATCATCCTCGTCAACATTACCACCATTATCATCCCCATGATCATCAACATTACCGCCATCATGATCATCAACATTGCCACCATTATCATCCTCATGATCATCAACATTACCACCATTACCACCATCATGATCATCAACATTACCACCATAATGATCAACAACATTACCACCATTATCATCCTCATGATCATCAACATTACCACCATTATCATCCTCATGATCATCAACATTACCACCATAATGATCAACAACATTACCACCATTATCATCCTCATGATCATCAACATTACCACCATTATCATCCTCATGATCATCAACATTACCACCTTAATCATCATCAACAGTAGCATCGCCATTATACCTTCTGCAACATATTCAAACATCAGACAAGTGTTTAACCTTCAATAGTAGCAGACTACAGGCCAGATGTGGTACTGCAGCTGCTTCAGTGCCCCTCTAAACACACTAGGGCGGGAACCAGATAACCACTGGAGCAGATACAACCTCCCCCATTGGATCATACGCATGAGTGCTATCCAAAAAGCCCGACGCAACCTAAATACTCACACCACGCAAATAGCCCCAAGAAACCGGGCTGATGAGGTAATGCAGGTTAAAGTTCAACTGATTGAATGGTGGGTTAACCACATTGTTATCATAACAGTCTCAGAAACTAGCACCAATATTTACATGAAACATAACACACACATAATCCATGCTTTATGAAAAACTACACACGCACAAACAACATTCATGAAACTTCACAAAACACACTGTAATAAACACACACCCTTCCATCCCCAACACCCACCTGAGGTGTCCCACGTTGTAGAAACGACTAGCCCCGTCTGTGTTGCGCACCATCTTGAGGCAGAAGGCAGGCTGTAGGTGTCTGACCTCCAGCAGCACTAGGGCCAGGTACTGGATGAAGAGCAGTGCGTCCACCAGCGATGCAGCGTACCCGACGATCCCCCTGTAGTCCCTCTCTCGGGGCTCCAGCACACGCACGCCATAGAACAGCCAGTAGGATGCTACGAACAGGAAGACGAGCGCCAGCAGCAGGCAGCGGAAGACGTAGAAGCGGGGCAGGGTGGCGCGCGGCGGGCGTAGGAACAGAGCCCAAGTGGAGATGAGGAGGACCAGGAGTTTGAAGGCTAGTGAGACATAGAGGCCCTCGCAGGGCGTGCCGCAGGGCTCCAGGGCCTCACGCCACAGCAGCTGGGGCAGAGCCAGGAAGGCCAGGGGGGTGACCAGAGCAAAGAGGCCAAGGACGGCGCCCAACGCAGGGCCCAGGAAACGACGGCATTCCAACGGGGAGGACTCCTCGAGCTCCTTGGAGACTCGCGTCAAGTCCTCGTTAGAGACGCTGTGTTCTGACGTGCCAGTCTGCACGGTGGTGGTCTCACCCCAGTTATCATCCTGGAGTAGGGAGAAAAGGGGGGAGAGAGAGAGAGAGATTGAGAGAGAGAGCGAGTGAGCAAGATTTATTTGAGCATATGTTTGGAGGTCATAGAGGAGAGGAAATATTACCTGAACAAGAGGAAAATGAAAAAGAGAGACTAGAGAGAAAGACAGACTAGAGAGAAAGACAGACTAGAGAGAAAGACAGGTAAAGGTAGAGGATAACAGAATACAGACAGATAGAAGATGGTGTTGATCCTGATGGATATGTATTGTAGGAACGGACTGAACTCTGACCCTGTCATCTCCACGGGTGGACTCTGTGTCCAGTAGAGGCTCTCCAGGGGCCTGGATGGTGACTGACTTGTCTCCACGACTACTGCCGTCTCTGCTCTTGGAGCGGTGCCTGTCCCGCCTATCCCTGAACATCACACACAGTGACAAAAACAAAGGGTTAACCCTAATACAGGTCCTAAACTCTACTTTCTAGAGGTTAACCAAACCCATTGTCAAAATATCACACACTAAACACTTCTATATTGTAGGATATGGTCACACGTAAGTGAAAGTGTATTTACAAGAGAGTGTGTGTGTACTGCATAAGTAAACACTGAGTATACAAAACATTGGCACCTACTACCATACCCCGTTCAAAGGCACTTAAATCTTTAGTCTTGCCCATTCACCCTCTGAAAGGCACACATACACAATCCATGTCTCAATTGTCTCAAGGCTTAGAAATCCTTCTTTAACCGGTCTCCTCCCCTTAATCTACACTGATTGAAGTGGATTTAACAAGTATCATCAATAAGGGATCATAGTTTCCACCTGGTCATGTGCTCTTAATGTTTTGTAGACTCAGTGTATATATAATGTATGCGTTACCCACCTGTGCTTCCGGGAGCTGCGGGAGTGCGAGGACTTATAGGAGTAACCTGAGTACTGCGACTCATTGTCCATGTCGGAGACCGGTGGGCGGGGTTTGCCCCTGTGGGCCCCTCCTCCCCCTGTGCCACGCTCCCCGGCTCCGCCCAGCTGACTCTTGCGGTGGCTGATGGACTTGGAGGAAAGGGCCAGAGGCAGGCGGAGGAGCTCAACCTTACTCCTGAGGGAATCTATCTTGGAGGCCGGAGGAGAGCGGAAGGACAGACCTGACGGCGGGAGAGCGAAGGATGGGACCGAGACGGGAGGAAGAGGATGGGACCGAGAGGGGAGGAAGAGAGGGGAAAAGATAGAAAACTGTTCATTAACATTTTACTACCATGTCATTTATGCTATTATCAAGTTACACGGTACATGTATCATGTACCGTAAATCTGTCTTTTGTGTACTTTCGTTGTGGCATTTTGCACCTGTCCTGTGTTTTTGTTGTAGCTGCTTGACAATGAAATTTCCCCCCCGGGGATCAATAAAGTACCTATCTATCTATCTATCTATCTATCAGATGGCAGGCTGTCACAACAGGACTAAAGGGAAGGTGGTGGAAAACACGAGAGCTCAAAAGGGAAGTAGCCTTGAAATAGCACTCATTAAATAGGATTCAAAACAGTTATCTTGAACTACATTTTTAAATGATTGCATTGCCTATTCACTCTCTGGAATATTGTCATGAAATAACTTGGCGAGTTGTCGGTTTGCTTTCATACGATAAATTAGGATTATTTCACAGCCTGCTCTCACAAGACACACACATTGAAGGAAGGATTTTCCATCATTGGGAGCTGGGTTAGAATAAGAGCTGGGTTCAAATAAAGTCATTTTTAGAAGCAGCTGAAGAAGCCTCACGATGAAGTTGTGGTAGAACACCAGAGGTTTTAACCTCTATGATATCCCCCTGGGGTACAAGCCCAATATTACCCCTCATACGTTAGTTCAGATGGAAAAAAACACACCATTTAACAGCAACAAATTAGTTTCCCCAAACTGACAGGAGCTTGTTACTGCCTTTCACATTCCAGATTGTGCATGCACTACACACACATACACACACACAGCATTCCCCTACCATCCCCTGTGGTCTCCGGGGCAACAGAGCTTGGCTATTACTATGGGGATGAATGAGAGGCGATGAGTGAGAGAGGATGGGGGCTTGTTACCATGGTGACCTGACTATCAACTCCCCACCCTCTCTCTTCCTTGCCTTTTCTTCTAAAAACACTGGATCAGAAACACTTTTTTCCCCTTCATTCTGATCCTGCTAGAATGCGTTGTCTAATTCCATTTTAGCTGGACCAGTATTGCTCTCTCATCAGAGAGGCATTGATTCCTAACGTGATAATGTGTTGTGAATAACCCTTCTATTTCTGTCGTTCTCCCTCACTCTCTCACCCCAATTCACTCAACTGTTTATGGGACCACATAATGGGTTTCATGTGAGAGTAAGACGTGAGCTCCCTGGTTAAAAACCACACACACACACACACACACCAATGACATTAGCTAGAATTCTACACAGGGTTTTTAAGAGGCCTGTGTAGAACGACGAAAACCTTTAAAGAGCAATGAGAACAAAGTGAGGACCTTTGCAGAAACACCCTGAAATATCAACTGTGTGCGTTTTAAACATTGAATGAGATAGCTGAAGGAGAATGAAACGTTTACAAGCGACAGTAACCCATATCTAAACACACACGGCCATGTATCATTCACAGAGGAATAGGGTATAATCAAACTAATTAGGACATACAGCTATAGAAACAGGATGTTAGGTTATTAACACTACCAAGAGGGTGTAAATGATTAGTAATGTCAGCCATAAAGGTTATTATAACTTGACCTCCTTCACCCATTGGCGAGGATCACCATTACTGAGTTCAATCAATTACTGAGTTCACCCTCTGAACTGTTGCATAGATTTTTCTATTTTACCTTTATTTTAATAGGCAAGTCAGTTAAGAACAACTTCTTATTTACAATGACGGCCTACCTACAGGGTCAGCTATAGTAGTACGGCGCCCCTTAAGCTTGGTTTATTTAATGATTCATACAACTCAGAACTGAACTCTGCAATTAAGCCTACAGACACTGTCCTCTCGCTCTCTGTGTCTCTCACACACACACACACACAAACCCTAATCACAGCGGCTGGTATTGTATCCCAAGCAGCAGGGTATTATTGTGATTGGTGTGTGTGGAGGTGTGGTCATTGGTATGTGTTGTAGCCTAGTTGGGAGATCACATTACCTATTATTCTCTATTTCCTCTGACCCATTTAACCCCAAACGGCTGTTAGTATTAATACAATGCAACAAAAACAGTCTATAACCCAACCACTAGTTTGTGGTAGGCTGTGTGTGTCCCAGCCCTCTGCAACCATTTAACTGTACTTCCCTGATTTAGGCAACACACAAATGTTCTGAGTGTTCCATCTGAAACCTCAATAGGTACCAATGACTTCAACATTGTTTTATGGGCTAAAAACCACCCAATTTCGGTTATTTGGTAACCCTGCGCAGGTTAAAGTGGACAGAACACATGTTGGATTATTTTGACCAGGTCAGTTGGGATTACCCAAACATGTGTTCATTTAACCATCGATTGGGTGTTTTTACTCTCACACTGGGTTGACCTAGCAGCTGGGTCTTTTTTTTATTTTTTTAATATAATCCTTAGGTTATTTACAGGAGGCGTGGCTTATTAGGAGCATGTCTTTCAGCTAGATCTTATTGGCCACCCATGAGAGTATATGTCCTTCCTGTTCATCATGTTAAATTGACATATTGCAAAATGGCCAGTTTTTTTATTACATATTATAATAAGGTATAACACCGTATTGTAGCCCAACAATGTGATTTGCATGGATTTTTATGGAATTCATAGACTTCTGTAAACGTAATTAAAAATGTAAATGTTCAACCTTAACATATGATAACTATGCAATAGGACAGATTAACAGGAATGACATTTTTGCTCATGGTTGGCTAAAAAGAACCAAATGCCACACCCCTACTAAACTAGGCCTGATCTGACCTGCTAGGTCATATCTTAATAACCCAGCAGTTTTTAAAATAAAACAACCCTACTAAGTGACCCAACACCTGCAACCCAGCATCGGATCAACCAAACAAACAACCCAACATTGTGTGTGTGTAATAGGCTGTAAAGGTTCTACAGTCCCAGGTGGCTCTGCTGTGTCTGAATGCCTGCAGCTCCAATCCCTTCCAAAGGCCTAGATGAAAGCCTCGGTGTCGCAGCCGGGATCCGGGGCGTGGCGGCGCCTCAGCCCAGAACAACTAAACTAATCGAGCCACAGGCTTCATGGGGCCTATCCATTACGCACCGGCTCATTCCTCTGGTTGACACAATGAGCCGCATGCAACTCAGACACGCTGGAATTACGAAAGGGTGATAATAGCCAATGTTCCTGTAAATCCATTATTGGTGTTTACTCTAAACATTACGTTTCTCGGTAAAGGTTAATGGTAGGCGACATGTCAAACCCCATGCATCAGGAGATGTGGGTTATCGATACACATTTTAGGGGACTAGGCTACATTGAGTCTGGTTGGAAAACCACAGCATGCTCGCATTCATAAACATAAGCTATTCTTAACCAGTTTTTTACCCGTCTCTAGCACACGTGCGTAAAAGTGCAATTTGGGTGAAATATTTAATGTTGTTGCCTGGAGACATGCAACTCAAATTCAACATGAGACTCAAATCTGACATTACTTTTTCTGACTGAACAGCAAATTAAGCCTGGTGGGCACATTACCTGTAAAACAATGTCGACGGATGACTTATAATTAAATGTGCAAATAGTTGGCCCATTCTCCTATCCATCAATGCTACCTATTCATCAATGATAAACAACCAGCCACCAAGTCAAGAACTTGAATGGAAAAATGAAAGATCTGAGTGCTTTTAGGTGAGGCGGTGAATGACACAAAACGGGCAAGAGAAAGATAACATCTTTTGAAAAACATTCGACCAAAACATAACACTCCGAACAGTTCATAATACTTACCTTTCTTTGCAAATGTGCTAGCCAAATTGGTAAAAAGTGAATTGTAGCCAACAAATCTCGACACAAAGAAAATCCCAAACAGTGATTCAAATCAGGCGGCTGGGATGTACACATATCCACATTCAGTTTCCTTCCCAACTGTACCTTCTAGGGAAGAAGGGTTTGTAACATAATCCCTCTTCAAATACGATATCCCTTTCTCAGCTGAAAATCATCCATGCTATACAAAAGACGAGACGCATCCCATTCTCGGTTTCTGCATCTGTTCTTTGCTGGGAGCCCCGCTGCGCGTGTGAATAAGGACATTCATCACCGAGAGGGGTGTGCAAGACAGTTAAACGCTCCACATGAGACGAAATGCCTTTGTGTCTCATTAAAATCCACTGCAAGGTCCCTTCAGCCACAACTTATTTTGGTTTCTGTGTCCTAGAATGGAAACGTTTACCCGCTCACTGTTTCTGGATAACTAGGATATATTGGTCTTTCCTTCATTCAAAACTCTTGCTCTTTGCGTTCCAAACGTAAAATCAATGGCCGGTCTCCCTCCCCTCTCCGGAGTCTCCAACAACGGTGCTCCGCCTCTTTGCTCTCAATTTAATTTAAATTTTCAGGGCTTTATTGCCATGGGAAACATGTGTTTACGTTGCCAAAGCAAGTGACATAGATAATACACAAAAGTTAAATAAACAATAAAGGCATTTCAAATGTCATTATGTCTATATACAGTGCTACCCCTCCTCCTGATTCTGTTCATTCTCACCTTCCCTGGTAGATGAGCCGAGTGCAGGGCATAATCCTTGCTCCCGTTTCACCTCGATGAAGGACAATCACATAACTGCAGTTTGTCCAGAGCTTTACTACAGATGCGTAGACCTAATCCTCCCCAAACTGTCCGTTTAATTTAAAACTGACTGACCCGTGGATGCTCCCTCAATTTAGCAAACCTAACAGATGTAGGCCTATTCCACGTATTCTGTGGTCCAGAATTAGGCCTATGACCCAAATCCTATAATTATGATTTAATTACTTTTCCGGGCTCTTGATTGTAACTGAATATGAATTTGGACACACATATAAATAGATAGGGCTCAACCCATAGGAATTTAATGAATACATAAATTCTGATTTATATGGCGCAACAGCTCCAGTTAGCGCGTGGCCCGGGGCATGCGCAGCAGTGCGTTGAATGAGATTTCTCATGCCTCAGTTGTAGAGCAACAGCACCTGTGCCGCTTTACAAAACATTACGTTTAAACACACTTTACTCTGACATGCATTGTCTGCTCGACTGGAAAGCGTGTTAGGCCTTCTCAACAGAAACCTACCACCCATGGACAAGTCCCCATAAAGGATCAAAAATAAATTTGATGAACTGACTTGTTGGAAACGTTGAAAGTCACTGAGATCTTCACTAAGGCCATTCTACTGCCAATGTGTGTCTATGGAGATCGCATGGCTGTGTGCACGGTATAATACACCTGTCAGAAGCAGGTGTGGCTGGAATAGCTGAATCCACTCATTTCAAGGGTGTCCACATACTTTTGTATATATAGTGTACCTTCTCCAATGCATTTTGAGAAGGAAGCAAGGAGAGAGGACGTCGTCAAGGAAACACAATTACGATTCACCCATCATGTTAGTGGCCCTTGGACTAAGGTCAGTTTGGATTTCCCCTACTGAATAGAATATTTCCTGGCCCTCAACATCAATACTTGACTTAAGCCCTTGGCTCCTTTTCTATAAGATATATATACTTTATTGATCCCCGAGGGGAAATTTCTTTGTCAAGCAGCTACCAAAAAAACACAGGGCAGGTGCAAAATGCCAGAACGAAAATACACAAGAGACAGATACATAGAGCGGCAGTATGAAAAAGTATAAAAATACAAGAAGTCTGGAGTGCAAAAAAGCTATTAAAAGACATTGCATAGTATGGGTGGATGGCTGAATATGTTCACTATACATTGGTGGATGGTTCATGGTTAACTATACTATACAGGTCGATGTCAGAGAAATACTTAAATAGCTAAAAGTGCGTATGATATAAGCAAGGGTAATAATAGTTTACTTAATATACAGACTGGTTAAATGAACAGGTAAGTGAATATTTTGCATGGTTACATTAACTGTACAGGTAAATGACAGGAAGAGATACTTAAATAGCTAAATGTGTGTATGATATAATTTAGGGTAATAATAGTAATTCCCTTAAAATAGTCCTTAGTGCACAGGGTTTAATTACAGATAAATGCACGTATTGCACATTCAATATACTAAAAGCAATGAAAAAAGATACAGCTGACAGGATACTTATATACATTCCTGAGTGAATGACTACGTAAGTTAAGTCCAATAATTAACTTACAATATTGCACGTGATATGATATAACAACTGTACATGAATATACAGTCCTGAATGAATAAATCCTGAGTGAATGAGTGATTACAGACCAGAGTTACTCACGGATGGATGCATAATTGTTAAACTAGGTCCTAACACCCCAACAGTTCCAGATCTATGTTGACGACTGCACAGCACCCCGGTGAAGCATTAAATAGTCTAATAACCGCCGGCAGGAAGGTCCTCCTGTTGCGCTCTCTGGCACACCGTGGTGGGATCAGTCTGTGGCTGAAGATGCTCCTCTGCGTCATAACCATGGCATGCAGAGGGTGAGTGACGTTGTCCATGATGGCCAGCAGTTTGGCCAGGATCCGTCTCTCCGCCACATCCTCTAGAGTGTCAAGGCTAAGCTGAATACAGTAAGCCGTAAACAAATGACCTCCATCTTCCTCAGTTCGGGGCAACCTTTCGAAGGTGAGGCAGCTCACCTCTGCTTGAACATCTCTCCTCCAAGTGGTCAACTTCAATACAGGAGGCCCTAAAAGGCAAGACATTTGTCGCGCCCTTGAGCGAAAAATTGGCCCAATATTTCTGTACTCAATAGTGAATGTGTAATGTGTGAATAGATTTGCTTCATTTGATTCAGGATCTGTAAATGTTCAAGGTAGAGTTAGTTTCTTTCTCATATCAACAAGGGTGGGCGAGCTAGGACTCAAGTTCCAGGACTCAATCCTTTTTTAAAACAGTTATCTTTAATGTCACAAAACACATGAATCTGAAACCAGACTTACATTTCCTACTTTGCAGCTAACAATATCCCTCCCCCCAAAAAAATGACCTGGGGAGAGAAAATAATTTACAAATCAAAAGGACTTTACAGGAAAACATAAAACAAGGTTGTGATTTCTATATTACATGACTGAAGTACATTTAAACAATAGAAAATCATAATTAAAAACCTGTGTATGTGTACCGTAGTTTGTTGTGGAAACATCAGTTCTAACCTCTATATCTAGCTAGCTATTTATAGTATATGAGCTAGGTGGTTACAGAACTCAGGCAGAAATGTAGGAGAAAGACTAAAAACGAGAAGAAAAATAAGTTGGTCAAAAGAGAGGGTAAACCAATGTAGAGTTAAGAGACAGAGAATGAAAGTAAGAGTCTGGAATCGTCCACCATGCCAAGGTAAACTAAAACACTGCATCCCCTCCGGAGCCCAAACACACACTTTAGTGTCACACAGACAAATCGTATGCCGACCACACACTTGAACATGGGATTACATAGGGTTAACAGGCTTCCTCTGTCAATAAATACAAGCAGTCTGTGCAGAAGGTCTTTTAGTTCAATGCTACTCTGTATAAAGTAACATCCCTTCATGTTTTGGTGTGGCAGTACAGCAAACACTACTCATGGTATAGTAGGATTCACTGTATTATACACACAATACAGTAGAGCATTCTTTAGGAAATAATGACGACATGATAGACGTCTGTGTATTCATTGAACATGTTTCCATAGTAGTGATCCCTGTATGTCTAGTAGTGCTGCAGACGAGACAACAGCCATTCAGAAGAGAACAGTGCAGTAGTAGTGTTACCATGGCGCGTTACTGTAGTTACCAGGAACATGTTGTCGCTACAGACAACCCATCCCGTAGCTTAGCAACTGTACATACATGCAGGCCTTGCTGCATACGTCAGCATGCCCGACTGACCGCCATCTTGGTTATCCCTGGACAACAGTGGCGCAGCGGTCTAATGCACTGCATCTCAGTGCTAGAGGCGTCACTACAGACCCTGGTTCAATTCCAGGCTGATCACAATCCTGCACCCAATTGGCCCAGCATCGTCCGGGTTTGGCCGGTGTAGGCCGTCATTGTAAATAAGAATTTGTTCTTTACTGACTTGCCTAATTAAATAAAGGTTAAATAAAATAAAAATGATATTATGGATGAATGAGGAGTGTGCATGTTGTGATCTCTTTACTCCTTCCTTCCTTCCGGCCCTGTGCAATAAACCTGAATATATACACAGTAGGTATATAGACACAGTCCTTCGATCAGCCTCCATGGCAGGCATACTGTAAAGCAACCAGTGGTAAAGAACTACCATCTTGGCTCAAACGAGGCACAGCTTTGGCTCACAATGGAGCCGGTGATCTGTCCAGTGTCTTGTCCCTCACCAATCCAATCAGCTGTGGCGTATGGATACATGACAGAGGATGCATTGTGGGTAAAGTTCTGGTTTCTTCAGTTGTTAATTTGTCAAAACATTTCACTTCTCAACTCTCCCTTAAACCCTGTCTTCATTTCAAAGTATACTAGATTTTCCTTCAAATGTAGCCAACCTTATTCATTCCATTCAACATTTCATCCTTGACATTACTCCTTGTCAATTTAGATCCCTCTCACTTCTAATACTCTCGCTTTGCTTCTTCACACAACCGTTTCATCTCTACTTCGGTTTCTTCCTTTTCCCCCTTAATCTGTCCTTCCTCTCGTCCCCGGACTACTTCCTGCTCCAGAGGTCAGAGTTCACCCTAACCCCATGCTGGGGGCGGATCTTTGGGTGTCAGGGGGACGGAGGTATCAGTCCTGCATCACTTCCTGGTCTCCAGGACAACACCCCGGTACTTCCTGGATTCTGCTCCAATGAGCAGTGCATGCTGGGATTGGGGTCCCAGTCCATCAGTGTGTGTGTGTATAGGTCTATGGCTGGGTGGGGTTAGGTCTGTTAAGTCCTCACTGAGATGACAACGTTAGAATCCAGTGGCGAGGATCTTAGGCTTGGCTGGCTCTGCTGGGCTCCCCTCCTTTCCTGAAGGGAGGGAGGGCGAGAGAAAGAGCGAGAGCAAGATAAAGAGTGCGGGGCGGGAGCGAGAGAGAAATAGGGGTGAAAGAGAGCAAGAGAGATTCAATAACAGAGCTGATGTAAACACAGACAAACCAACAACCAGAAAGGCCCATTTATATTTCAAGGTTTAAGAAATGCATTTATGAAAAGATGGTATCTAGACCAAATCTTTCAACAAAACCTATTCTGTATGAACCTGACCCTTGAACTCACCGTCCCCCGGGTCCCGGTCCGGAAACGGTGTCCTGATGACAGTTGCCTGGATACGAAAGAGGTCACCAGACTCCGGATTGACAGGCAGCTCTCAGTGTTTTCAGGAGCTGGTGATGAGCTGTCTCGATGTCCTGAGGGGATTATGCGGGGAGAAAACGAAAAGTAAAAAGTCAGCATGGGAATAATGTCCAAATGTGTGTTTAAAGGCCTTACCCTCAGCTGGTGCAGCTTGCTCATCAACTCCTCGATGGTGTGGAAAATCTCATCCACGTTCTTGATCACATGGCTCTGGAGGTGCTTTTGTAATTGGCCCTGCCCTTCCTCCGGACTCAGATTTCCCCTCTCCGATTGGTTGTCCTCAGACATGATGGAAGCAACCTGCCCTTCTTTCTCATGAGTCTGTACGGGCTGTTCCAGATCAGGAAGTTCAGTGGAGGTCGGGGTGGGGGGTTCGTCAACCTCATCTGTGTGACTCTCGT
Organism: Thymallus thymallus; assembly: GCA_023634145.1. Classification (NCBI taxonomy): domain Eukaryota; kingdom Metazoa; phylum Chordata; class Actinopteri; order Salmoniformes; family Salmonidae; genus Thymallus; species Thymallus thymallus. The sequence continues at coordinate 7,310,341 of CM042423.1, forward strand.
CCAGCAGTCCCTCTCCCTGCTCTGGAGGCATCACCAGGTAGAATACATTTCCTGCAGCACAGTGGGTTTACAGAGTTGCATTGAGCACCCTCAGGAGCAAAAGTCAATCTTCATGCTAAATTGACACTACAGCTGTGAAATCATATAGTATGCAGCTATAGAGTATGCCCAGAGGTTTGTGTTCAGTAGGTATGAATTGGAAAACTTTTCAAAAATGGAAAAAACTAAAATGAGTGTTCTTATTGGACAAATTCAGGTAGAACCATACTATTTGCATTTCAAAACAGTTCTCTGGACAGGACCCTGGTGTAGTAGTCAAACATTCTCAGACAGAGAGACTTGGACCTAATGGAATATATTAATGACAGTTTGAAGAGGGCAAACTAGACTGTCTACTGGAGCATTACCCCATACACTGGCCTCGCCTCTCGGCTCAGGTGATTGGTCGGAGTGGAGGGTGACATCATCAGGGATAGAAGGAGAGCCCGCAACCACAGCTGTGCATAAGAGGACAGATGGAGTGAAAGAGTGTGCACATGAGTCAGGCAGTAGATGTGTGTGTAGGGGATCATAGTGGTTTCAAGGGGGGGGGGGGGGGAGTTTGAGTGTTAGTGAAGGGAGATGATGTGATATTATATGAGAGAGAAGGTGATGAGAGGAAAGAAAGAAGAGATCAGAAGAAAAACAGATCAGTTGAATCTAACAGAGCTTTGTGACCCTGCAGGAGGTAGAGGAGGAGTGTAACCCTGCAGGAGGCAGAGGAGGAGTGAAACCCTGCAGGAGGCAGAGGAGGAGTGAAACCCCGCAGGAGGCAGAGGAGGAGTGAAACCCTGCAGGAGGTAGAGGAGGAGTGTAACCCTGCAGGAGGTAGAGGAGGAGTGTAACCCTGCAGGAGGTAGGGGAGGAGTGTAACCCTGCAGGAGGTAGGGGAGGAGTGTAACCCTGCAGGAGGTAGAGGAGGAGTATACCAAAGTGCTGGGAAAGTGAACCAAAAGAAACCATGAGACAAAATGTTGAGATGGGAATTAAATCATTCTGTTAGAGGAAAACAGTCACACACACTGAGGCAGTCACACACAACCGTGTTCGTGTGTATGTGTGTGAGACTGCCTCAGTGTGTGTGTGTGTGTGTGTGTAGTTACTGGACTGGGAGATGCTCCTGGGCTTGCTGATATACTTCAGGATGGGGTTCTTCTTCCTGTCCTCTCCATCCTTGTCTTTCTTTGCACTGCTCGGCTTTCAAGTAGACAACAGTAAAGCTCTGATGTAAAATAATAATTTCAAGCACAACTTGGACATTAAGAACTTTAATAAACGTAGTATTCATTAGTGCATAGTAAAATCAAAACAAACGTTTCTTATTGGACAAGTGCCTAATGAATATGACCCAGATCACAGTATTCGACCTAGAACTCCAGTTCCTACCTTCTTGGTCTTTGGGAAGGAGGCGAGCCTTTTCTCCTTCTCTGTGCTGAGACATGGAAACACACTGGAGTCCCTCAGCTTAACGCCTGAGTGACAGAGGTACAGCAGCACCGCAGAGGCAAAAAGAGAACAGGGGGGGGGAGGGTGGGAGAGGGAGCCAGAAAGAGAGGGAGAGAAATAACAGAATGGAGAAGGGTAGGTTTACACAAACAAACAAGCATTATTATTCAATCACGTTCCGGCAACAGACCTGACACGGCCCGACTTTTAGTACCTTCTGCCGTCTTCGTGCTTCAACACACAGAAAAACAACCGTTCACTTATACACTCTCTTTCTCAACAACATCTTTTAATAAGGTCTCTGGCTTATTTCCAAAGTGTCTCGGTCCAGTTGAACAAGGTGCTAAAAAAATAAAAAATAAATCAAGGTGACCTGTTTTGTGTCTACCTAGCAGTGAGTCATGTGATAGGGGTGGGTAGGTGTGTGTAAAAACGTCATGTGTCTAGGGCGGCCTCTGCAACCTGCATAGCCTCCCATTGATCACACTCTGACCTTTGGTACGGTGAGAGGTTGAGACTAGCCGAGCTCCCTCTACTGTCAACTGGCTCGGTCACTGTTACACGCTACAACACTGTTTTATTGGCCATCTATCCTACTATAGATTACAGTTTTGAACAAAAGTAACAACGTGTGTTATATTTTACTGTATCTCCATTAGAATGCATTGCATATAGAAGGGCCCAGAGTTTTTCCTGGTAAGGTCACATGGGATAAACATTATGCATCATAGCTAGACGTTCCAACTCACAGTATCTCCCAGAGAGCAGTGACCTGTCTGTCCACCACCTGTTTCTCCTTGGCTGGGTCTCCGTCCAGCTGCTGCAGGTCTCCCTCTCCAAACAGAGAGCCCAGACCCATCATCTGCTTGTTCCTACACACACACACACACACACACACACACACACACACACACACACACACACACACACACGTCATAGCACACAAGGTCATAGGTCACACAACCTTCAATACACACAAACTAGAGCTGGGACGATAACCTGAAAATTATCCAAACCGACCACACAGAAAGTTTGAAATGAAATAAGTTTGATAATATGGGTGATTGTTAACGGGACAATTGGAGGCAACAACCATCAAACTAGTAGTAGTAGTTTTAAACACCTATGATGCACATTAATGTTATAAACTTCAATACAGGCAATTTATCACAATCTGGATTTTTGTCCATATCACCCAGCTCTAACAAACACAATAACATACACACGGCCATTATCTGCATTTAACACAAGCCTCAATGCAAACATAAATGGTTTCATATACACACACTGTCAAACACAAGACACCCCTCCAGATAATTAAACTAGGCTTGTCCCATAGATAGTCCTGTATTTGTTCCTGAATGTCAGGCAGCACCTGCTGTTGGAGCTCAGACAGAGGTCCTCTGATGTCCTCCTGAGCATGGAGAAGACTCTCTGAAACAGGACACAACACCTGACAGTAAGACTTACTACAGACTGAACTAGAATAACAACCCTGTACTGACAGAATTAAGACTTACCGCTTTACACAACTACCATTACTGGTCATGCTCTGGAGTAGTTTGAACTACCAATCAAATCGAAGAGTGTGTTAAGGCAGATGGTTGTAAGTCTGACACCATAGAGCTGCACTCAGGTGTGCCTCAAGGATCCATTTTAGGTCCCCTGTGGTTTATTATCTATACCAACAACATTGGGAGACATATTGAGACTAAAGATGTATATTTTTATGCAGGTGACACTGTTCTCTATTCAATTGGCAGCAATTTCACTTTAGCTTTTGACGATGCTCAAACAGCTTTTAAACATCATTCAACAGAATCTGTAAGATTCTAAGCTTGTTCAGAATTCCTGTAAAACAAAGTGCTTGGTATTTTCCAAGAGCAAATGCTCTGAAAACTATGTAATTTTTACCTTGGAAGAAAATCCTATAGAGCAGGTCAAAACATACAAATATCTGGGCGTTTGGGTGAGAAGTTGAGCTTCAACTGCCACGTAGAGAACCTTGTCAGGAAACTCAAGCTGCGTCTTGGGTTTTAATAGCAGCACAAAGCTTGTTTTTCCTTTGGCGACAGAAAACTGTTGATTAGTTGTACTTTTCTCTCTGTGTTGGACTAATACTGTTAGTCCAACACGTAATACTGGTAATACTGTTTATGTGCAAGTCTCAAGCTCTACAGTCGTGGCCAAAGATTTTGAGAATGACACAAGTATTGGTCTCCACAAAGTTAGCTGCCTCAGTGTTGATGATGGCAATTTGAATATACACTCCAGAATGTCATGAAGAGTGATCAGATGAATTGCAATTAATTGCAAAGTCCCTAGATAGATAGATAGATAGATAGATAGATAGATAGATAGATAGATAGATAGATAGATAGATAGATAGATAGATAGATAGATAGATAGATAGATAGATAGATAGATAGATAGATAGATAGATAGATAGATAGATAGATAGATAGATAGATAGATAGATAGATAGATAGATAGATAGATAGATAGATAGATAGATAGATAGATAGATAGATAGATAGATAGATAGATAGATAGATAGATAGATAGATAGATAGATAGATAGATAGATAGATAGATAGATAGATAGATAGATAGATAGATAGATAGATAGATAGATAGATAGATAGATAGATAGATAGATAGATAGATAGATAGATAGATAGATAGATAGATAGATAGATAGATAGATAGATAGATAGATAGATAGATAGATAGATAGATAGATAGATAGATAGATAGATAGATAGGATACTTTATTGATCCCCCGGGGGGGAAATTTCATGAAAATAAATTCCATGAAAATAAACTTAATCCCCCCCCAAAAACATTTCCACTGCATTTCAGCCCTGCCACAAAAGGACCAGCTGCCATCATGTCAGTGATTGTCTCGTTAACACAGGTGAGAGTGTTGACGAGGACAAGGCTGGAGATCACTCCGTCATGCTGATTGAGTCAGAATAACAGACTGGAAGCTTTAAAAGGAGGGTGGTGCTTGAAATCATTGCTCTTCCTCTGTCAACCATGGTTACCTGCAAGGAAACACGTGCAGTCATCATTGCTTTGCACAAAAAAGGCTTCACAGGCAAGGATATTGCTGCTGGTAAGATTGCACCTAAATCAACAATTTATCGGATCATCAAGAACTTCAAGGAGAGAGGTTCAATTATTGTGAAGAAGGCGTCAGGGCGCCCAAGAAAGTCCAGCAAGCGCCAGGACCGTCTCCTAAAGTTGATTCAGCTGCGGGATCGGAGCACCACCAGTGCAGAGCTTGCTCAGGAATGGCAGCAGGCAGGTGTGAGTGCATCTGCACGCACAGTGAGGCAAAGACTTTGAGGATGGCCTGGTGTCAAGAAGGTTGTAACAGTCACACCTTGTTACAATGTATATTATCTTTTCTGGGGGCTATGATCATCCTAGCCACTAGGGGTCACTAGTAGCACTCCATGTATATAATAAAAAGAGGAAGTAGCTGAAGAAGAATGATATCCTGTGTGATTTGCCACATGCTGTTGGCTGAGGTATTTGAAAATCCTGGTTTGGGAAACCATTTGTTTGCTGCCCAAATGTAAGTAATGTTATTTCTCGTTTAGATCTTTGAATATCTTTAATTTAGTTGTAGACCTGTTTTATGTATGTAGATTGTTTGTTTGTTTGTTTATGGATGAGGAGGTGATCTGTTGTATTTATTTTCTTGTAGAGGATTTTTGGGCTTCCTCCTGGATTATTTAACAGAGGACCTAGTTCCTGGATTCCCTTTTTGAGGCAGTAATGCCATTAACCAAGAAATGAAGAACTTTTCTATAGAAAGGACATCTGTATGAACTCTTACAAAACCGCAGACAAGTCTGAGGAAATTGGCTTTTGACTTTACCGTGAACCTACTACTACCTCCTCTTCATTTACCAGAATCATCTTATGATCGCCTACAGTTGCTATTTAGGACATATGTTTGACTGGTGCTATTGTTTAACTTTAACTTGTGTAAATATCGTCAATATACCATTACATGTCTGGAAAGAGTTTCTCATCTTTTGGTGTTTTTTTTCAATATTTTAGTGTCTTGATTCTTGAAATACGTCATGTCCTTCCATGGACCTTTCGCAAACATGATCCCCCTTTTTCTTTTGTAACCTATCAGCTCAAAGCATCTGGGACAGTTACAAGGTCAGCAAAGAAGCCACAACTTCTGACAAACTCCAAGCATTGATTACGCAAGAATGGCCTGCCATCAGTCAGGATGTGGCCCAGAAGTGAATTGACAGCATGCCAGGGCAGATTGCAGAGGTCTTGAAAAAGAAGGGTCAACACTGCAAATATTGACTCTTTGCATAAACTGAATGTCATTGTCAATGAAAGCCTTTGACACTTATGGAATACTTGTAATTATACTTCAGTATACTGTAGTAACTACTGACAAAGATGTAAGAACACTGAAGCAGCAAACTTTGTGGAGACCAATACTTGTGTCATTCTCAAAACTTTTGGCCATGACTGTACACTGAAGGCTCTTGACTCTGTATCATGCTGCCTTAGTTTTGTCACCAATCTCTACAGTGCTGTCTGGTGGACATCACTAGCAACACGCAGGCTTAAACATTGGTACATTTTAGGAAAACTGACATTTTATCTATCCTCTCTTCTAGCTGGAAATTAAAACACATACAAGCTCAGATCTCAATCTTGTTTTATGCTAACAGTCATGGAACCAGATCCTTTCATTACTCAGCCCCCTGGTTTTGGAATTCTCTCCAAGCCAAACTAAAACTCCAGGACCTGGTGTCCCTGGAGGTCAAAGGGCAAATAGATGAACAGGTTGTGAAGATGTAGTGGTTTCTAGTTGTCACTAGTTTGCTTTGCCTTCTGTAAGGAAGCATGTTTTAGTTGAAGTTTGAAATGAGGAGTAACCTTTAAGTCAGCTGGCCATACCATGAACCAGTACTGAACCATGAACCAGTATTGAAGCATGAACCAATACTGAACTGCTATATGCCACAAACCTAGCCACGTAATTACCAGACGGATGCAGGGAACATTCATGTAAGCTTGTGAGATCAGGCGGCCTGCGGAAGTAGCAGGCGGCCTGCGGAAGTAGCAGGCGGCCTGCTACTTCAAACCCCATGTACCTGTGTTCTCAGGGGGGGATGTCAGCTAGAGGCGCCGCTGGAGGTCTTGCGTGCAGCGTCTTCTTAGCCTGGAGGGAAAGGCAGGACAAGAGGAACATGAGAGAGTACGGTGAGGTTGCCCCCTAGACACTGATATTGGGTCAGTTTAGAATTTTCCCCACCAATGGTTAAGATTGGGGGAGGGGAAGCTGATCCTAGGGGAAACTTCACCCGAGAGCATGTAATCAATCAGGATCACTGGGAGGGCTGGGGAGAAGGAGTGGGATGTCTGGCAGGAGGTAGGAGAAGGAGGGGGATGTCTGGCAGGAGAAGGATGTCTGGTAGGAGAAGGAGAGGGATGAGGAAAGAAGGAGAGAAAAATTAGGGATAGACAAGATGAGATGGAGTGAGGTAGTAGGAGAGAGTAAAGAGGAGTGGTAGATCTCTGGTGTAAATGGGAAGGTGAACAGCGTGAAGTGAAGGAGACAAGGTAAAAAACTACAACATGAGAACAAGAAGACATAGAAAGGAGGCCTGGGTAGGTACGCCTCGTCTGCTGTAGCAGCGTTCCAATCTGCAGATCTACAGAACCAACAAGGGCTCTTATTGGACACCCAGCCTACCTGGGCAGGTATGAGGGTTTCTTAATCGCTGCCCCACTGTCACGACAAAGACACAGAGATGGAAACGAGAAGAGGGAGAAAGAGAAAAGAAAAACCACATGAACAAAACACACAGACACGTACAGAAGCAATAGCAATATTGTCAATATACCACGGCTAAGGGCTGTTCTTATGCACGACACAACACGGAGTGCCTGGATACAGCCCTTAGCTGTGGTATATTGGCCATATACCACAAACCCCTGAGGTGCCTCTTTGCTATTATGAACTGGTTACCAACGTAATTAGAATAAAAAGTAATTTGTCATACCCAATCAGCATTCAGGGCTCAAACCACCCAGTTTATAATTGATATTTAAACATAATCAGGATTTTAACAAGGTGATACTTTTATTTATTTTATTACAAAGTGGCACAGGCAGTCCACAAGGTGGTGCAGTGCCACTCTTACATACTTTAGGGAGAACCCTGATAATTGTCACTGGCTGCCTGCCTATCAAGTCACTGCCTCCCAACTCCACAAAGCACATTGCATTCCCCTCCCCTCTGATATACTCCGCCAATGTGTTTTGGGAAGGAGACAAGGAGAGAGGACACGAGGAATCAAGGAAATACAATTGTCCTGTCGGTCATTGGCACCACCATCACCAGCAGTCAGTCCTACCTGTCCAGTGGGGGAGTGGAGACTTGTAGCTGCAGACGGCTTGAGCGTGTCCGTGCCCTCTCCTGTTGTCCAATTATGTCACAGCAGGGTGACCATCTCCTTTGCACAGAGTTCCACAGTGCTGCCGCCTGCTACGTTTCAACGCCTCACGTCAGCTAGTGGGGAGCATATTCCGTTCAGAGAGCGCTCTGCGCATCTTCCTCATGTTTTTATAGGCAATGTTCAAGTATCTTACAGTAGACAGTTGAAAAGGGGATCCCGGCGAATTGATACAGTGTTAGAACTATCTAGTGCCACAGGTAAATATAAAAAATAGCTAGTGGGTTGGGGACACCTTTAAGCAAGATGCATAAAATTCAGGCACCACTGACTGTGCAATAGCTACTGTGTTCATTCAGAGTCTTAAGACAAAGTGCCATTATATACAGTTGAAGTCGGATGTTTACATACACTTAGGTTGAAGTCATTAAAACTCATTTTTCAACCACTCCACAGATTTCATGTTAACAAACTATAGTTTTGGCAAGTCGGTTAGGACATCTACTTTGTGCATGACAAGTAATTATTTCAACTATTGTTTACAGACAGATTATTTCACTTATAATTCACTATATCACAATTCCAGTGGGTCAGAAGTTTACATACACTAAGTTGACTGTGCCTTTAAACAGCTTGGAAAATTCCAGAAAATGATGTCATGGCTTTAGAAGCTTCTGATAGGCTAATTGACATAATTTGATTCAATTGGAGGTGTACCTGTGCCTCTTTGCTCGACATCATGGGGAAATCAAAATAAATCAGGTCTGGTTCATCCTTGGGAGCAAATTTCCAAACACATGAAGGTACCACGTTGTACGTTTGTACAAACAATAGTACGCAAGTATAAACACCATGGGACCACGCAGCCGTCATACCGCTTAGGAAGAAGACGCATTCTGTCTCCTAGAGAATCCCAGAACAACAGCAAAGGACCTTGTGAAGATGCTGGAGGAAACAGGAACAAAAGTATCTATATCCACAGTAAAACAAGTCCTATATCGACATAACTTGAAAGGCCGCTCAGCAAGGAAGAAGCCACTGCTCCAAAATCGCCATAAAAAAGCCAGACTACGGTTTGCAACTGCACATGGGGATCGTACTTTTTGGAGAAATTTCCTCTGGTCTGATGAAACAAAAATAGAACTGTTTGGCCATAATGACCATCGTTATGTTAGGAGGAAAAAGGTGGAGGCTTGCAAGCCAAAGAACACCATCCCAACCATGAAGCACGGGGTGGCAGCATCATGTTGTGGGGCTGCTTTACTGGAGGAGGGACTGATGCACTTCACAAAATAGATGGCATCATGAGGAAGGAAAATTATGTGGATATATTGAAGCAACATCAGTCAGGAAGTTAAAGCTTGGTCGCAAATGGATCTTCCAAATGGACAATGACCCCAAGCATACTTCCAAAGTTGTGGCAAAATGGCTTAAGGACAACAAAGTCAAGGTATTGGAGTGGCCATCACAAAGCCCTGACTTCAATCCTATAGACAATTTGTTGGCAGAACTGAAAAAGCGTGTGCAAGCAAGGCCTACAAACCGGACTCAGTTCTGTCAGGAGGAATGGGTCAAAATTCACCCAACTTATTGTGGGAAGCTTGTGGAAGGCTACCCGAAACATTTGACCCAAGTTAAACAATTTAAAGGCAATGCTACCAAATACTAATTGAGTATATGTAAACTTCTGACCCTCTGGGAATGTGATGAAAAAAATAAAAGCTGAAATAAATCACTACTATTATTCTGACATACACATTCTTAAAATAAAGTGGTGATCCTAACTTACCTAAACCAGGGAATTTTTACTAGGATTAAAATGTCAGGAATTTTGAAAAACTAAGTTTAAATGTATTTCTCTAAGGTGTATGTAAATTCCGACTTCAACTGTAGCAAAACCAGCGTCATGAAAATAAATACAAAAATAAAGATTCTTTAAAAAAGAAAAGGTAAAAGGCTTGTTAGGTTTAAATTCACCAATTATGTATTAGTGACAGTGATGTTTGGTTCACTGTATGAGATACGTAAACAAAACGAATTACAAACTAGTATCCCAACATTAGCTTAATCTCATTAAAATATGCGGAATGTGTCAATATACACTACCGTTCAAAAGTTGAGTCACTTAGAAATGTCCTTGTTTTCCATGAAAACATACAAAATGAGTTGCAAAATTAATAGGAAATATAGTCAAGACGTTGACAATCACAGCCGGTTGTGAAACAGTCTGGATTTGAACCAGGTTGTCTGTAGTGACACCTCTAGCACTGAGATGCAGTGTTTTAAACCACTGCACCACCTTTGGCATTATAGTTGTCAATTTGTTGAGGTAATCTGAAGAGATTTCACCCCATGCTTCCTGAAGCACCTCCCACAAGTTGGATTGGCTTGATGGACACTTCTTACGTACCATACAGTCAAGCTGCTCCCAAAACAGCTCAATAGGGTTGAGATCCGGTGACTGTGCTGGCCACTCCATTATAGACAGAATACCAGCTGACTGCTTCTTCCCTAAATAGTTATTGTATAGTTTGGAGCTGTGCTTTGGGTCATTGTCCTGTTGTAGGAGGAAACTGGCTCCAATTAAGCGCCATCCACAGGGTATGGCATGGGGTTGCAAAATGGAGTGATAGCCATCCTTCTTCAAGATCCCTTTTACCCTGTACAAATCTCCCACTTTACCACCAAAGCACCCCCAGACCATCACAGTGCCTCCACCATGCTTGACAGATGGCGTCAAACACTCCTTTTCATTTGGTCTGCGTCTCACGAATGTTCTTCTTTGTGATTCGTCTTAATCTTTTCTTTTTATTGGCCAGTCCGAGATATGGCTTTTTCTTTGCAACTCTGCCTAGAAGTCCAGCATCCCGGAGTCGCCTCTTCACTGTTGACGTTGAGACTGGTGTTTTGCGGGTACTATTTAATGAAGCTGCCAGTTGAGGACCTGTGAGGCGTCGGTTTTTCAAACTAGACACTCTAATGTACTTATCCTCTTGCTCAGTTGTGCACTGGGGCCTCCCACTCCTATTTCTATTCTGGTTAGAGCCAGTTTGGGCTGTTCTGTGAAGGGAGTAGTACACAGCGTTGTACGAGATCTTCAGTTTCTTGGCAATTTCTCGCATAGAATAGCCTTCATTTCTCAGAACAAGAATAGACTGACGAGTTTCAGAAGAAAGTTCTTTGTTTCTGGCCATTTTGAGCCTGTATTTGAACCCGCTGATGTCCTGATACTCAACTAGTCTAAGACCAGTCTTATTGCTTCTTTAATCAGTACAACAGTTTTCAGCTGTACTAACATAATTGCAAAAGGGTTTTCTAATGACCAATTAGCCTTTTAAAATGATAAACTTGGATTAGCTAACATGCCATTGGAACACAGGAGTGATGGTTGCTGATAATGGGCCTCTGTACACCTATGTAGCTATTCCATTTTTTTAAAAGATCAGCTGTTTCCAGCTACAAGTTATTTCCAACGTCTACACTATTTCTGATCAATTTGATGTTATTTGAATGGACAATAAATATGGCTTTTCTTTCAAAAACATGGACATTTAAGTGACCCCAAACGTTTGAAAGGTAGTGTAGATTCCCTAGTTTATTATGTTGACACTGCCAAGCCAACTAACGTCAGCAAGACAACTATACTCACATTATCCTCAGTAAATTGGTTTCCATCCCCTGCGAGCTAAATTTAGTTACAAAATCCTTAACGTTAGCTCACTGGTGTACATTGTTGTCTGTTAGAATTTGGCTAACGCACTGTGGTCCAGTGAAATAAAAAACTGTTCCAAGAAGATGGCTAACTGAAACATTGATATTGCACAATTCAAACAAACAGTCTCGTTCAATTAAATGCACCCAGCTAGACGTTGGAGCCTGTGTATTGCTAGTTAGCAATGCAAAGTTAGTTAGCTACTTTGCCAGGGCTAGCTGTTGGCATCAGTGAACGATGCAAGGACATGTTTCGGATAAACCATCCCAAGCAGACAAGCGAATAGCTAGCTGATGGTATTGATATCCAGTATAAAATGCAGTGAGGTTTGCTAGCTGACATCAAGTTAGCTAGTTTGCTAACTAGTTAGCCATAACCATAACTAAGGCTGGCTGACTCATTTCAAACTCAATCCAAATATTGTTTTCATGCAAATGAAACACTTGCGGTTGCCAACAAATGGCGGTTATTACTGCAACACTCACTTGTGTTGATAATATTTGTTTTTTTTATAAGCAAATAATGGCTGGCTACCTACTGGGCACAAGTGCATTCTGGTCGGCTATGACGCTGACGCGACAGTGGTCTAGATTAAGATAAATTATCCTGCCACTCAAATGCATTTGTAAACTAGCATCTGAAACGCAGCTATTGACGCCAGTTATCCCTCTGGAATGTGCGGTTGGGAATGTAATAATAAATCCAGTGCCCTCTTATTCGCACAATGTGTTCATTAAAACGTGCATGCATTTCTTTCTCGAGAGACAGTCCATTCTATTCGTTGTAGCTTGATAGATGCAGGCGACGCCTCTCCTTTCCAGACAACTCGCTTCATATGATCAAACTGATGCTTTCCATGACGTGAGGTCCCATATTTCCTCGCATTCCCCGATTAATCCACATTTCTGATTGCATTAATATGTTCATGTATTTAACTGCGGCCTTCTATGTTCCATATTATGTTGTTATTCACCAATCTAAATCCAGTAGCTAGAGCTAGTCTTCTCCCAGACAGTATTTGGTAATTGTGTATGGATATCACAGCATTTCCCAAGAGCATAACAAACACAAGACAAAGACGCCACCAACTGGTCAGACTCTAGTATTGCAACAGTCAATACAGAATTCTTCAGAATTACAGAATTGTTCTTTATTCGTGTTATTAAAGAACAGTGTATTGTGCTGGAAATGACCTTTGCGTTGGTGCAGTCAGATCTGTAGGAGGCAACAAACTGATTAACTGTTTGTTCCATCAGAAGATGTATCCATCAGGACATCCCCCTTACTGTTCTGTATTATGTCATGTTTCATGTTTTGTGTGGGACCCCAGGAAGAGTAGCTGCTGCTTTTGCAACAGCTAATGGGGATCCTAATAAAATACAAAATCTTACAGCGCCTGGGTTGGTATTTTAAGTATCAGCTAACCACATCATACAGTGCATTCGGAAAGTATTCTGACCCCATGATCTTTTACACATTTTGTTACGTTACAGCCTTATACTTAAATAGATCAAATAATTTCCCCCATCAATCTAAACACAATACCCCATAATGATAAAGTGAAAACAGGTTTTAATATATTTTTTTTTGGAATACCTTATTTACATAAGTATTCAGACCGTTTGCTATGAGACTCGAAATTGAGCTGTTTCCATTGATCATCCTTGAGATGTTTCTACAACTTGATTGGAGTTCACCTGTGGTCAATTCAATTGATTGGGCATGATTTGGAAAGGCACACGCCTGTCTATATAAGGTCCCACAGTTGACAGTGCATGTCAGAGTAAAAACCAAGCCATGAGGTTGAAGGAATTGTCCGTAGAGCTCAGAGACAGGATTGTGTCAAGGCACAGATCTGGAGAAGGTTAACAAAAAATGTCTGCAGCATTGAATGTCCCCAATAATACAGTGGCCTCCAAGTTTGGACCCACCTAGACTCTTCCTAGAGCAGTCCCCCCGGCCAAACTAAGCTATCGGGGGAGGTGACCAAGATCCTGATGCACTCTGACAGAGCTCCAGAGTTCCTCTGTGGAGATGGGAGAACCTTCCAGAAGGACAACCATCTCTGCAGTACTCCACCAATCAGGCCTTTATGGTAGAGTGGTGAGACGGAAGCCACTCCTCAGTAAAAGGCACATTTGGAGTTTGCCAAAAGCCACATAAAGGACTCTGACCATGAGAAACAAGATTCTCTGGTCTGGTGAAACCAAGATTGAACTATTTGGCCTGAATGCCAAGCGTCACGTCTGGAGGAAACCTGGCACCATCGCTACGGTGAAGTATGGTGGTGGCAGCATCATGCTGTGGGGATGTTTTTCAGCGGCAGGGACTGGGAGACTAGTCAGGATCAAGGAAAAGATGAACAGAGAAAAGTACAGAGAGATCCTTGATGAAAACCTGCTCCAGAGTGCTCAGGACCTCAGACTGGGGCGAAGGTTCACCTTCCAACAGGACAACAACCCTAAGCACACAGCCAAGACAACGCAGAAGTGGCTTCGGGACAAGTCTCTGAATGTCCTTGAGTGGCACAGCCAGAGCCTGGACTTGAACCCAATCAAACATCTGGAGAGACCTGAAAATAGCTGTGCAGCGACACTACCCATCCAACCTGACAGAGCTTGAGAGGATCTGCAGAGAAAAATGGGAGAAACTCCCCGAATATAGGTGTGCCAAGCTTGTAGTGTCATACCCAGGAAGACTCAAGGCTGTAATCACTGCCAAAGGTGCTTCAACAAAGTACTGAGTAAAGGGTCTGAATACTTATGTAAATGTGATGTTTGTGTGTAGATTGAGGGGGGAAAAAACAATTTAATCCATTTTAGAATAAGGCTGTAACGTAACAAGTCTGAATGCACTGTACGTTTTAGCAATCTGTAAGTCTATGACCCATTCGATGAAGTGGCACGCAATTTCCCAGACACAGATTTAGTCCTGAACTAGTCTAGGAGTATAATTGGTCTAATCTGGGTACGAGAAACCAGCCCTGGCTGGTCCATTTCTCACCCACTTTTATAGCACAAACTTGTCATTTCTATGTGGACTAGGTCTACGGTACAGTAAGCTATAGTTGTGTCTGGGCCACAGGAGGTTGGTGGCACCTTAATTGGGGAGGACAGGCTCTTGGTAATGGCTGGAGCAGAATAGGTGGAATGGTATCAAACACATGATTTCCACTTGTTTGATGCCATTCCATTCGCACCATTCCAGACATTATTATGAGTCGTCCTCCCCTCAGCAGCCTCCACTGATCTGGGCCCCTGTTGAGCTGAGATGTAGACATTAATTCAGCTTCCTGGGTATTTCTCTCTCGTCCCAGAGAAGAAGGGAGGCTCTTAAAGATCTCTCCTCTGGCTAATAGACCCAGTAATGAGGCACTTTCAGTAACAAAGCCTTAGGGAAGCCAGGCTTAGAGCTAAACACACTGAAGAGGAATGTGTTGCTGAGAAGCATATAATGAGGATGATTGTGAAGTATCAGACTGATGCTATCAGTGTACCTTGCATTCAGTTAATTTACTGAAAATATTTGATGAGTATATTAAATAGGAGTCAAACTCTGTCCCAAATGGCACCCTATTCCCAGATATAGTGCACTACGTTTGACCAGGGCCCATATGGCTCCGGTCAAGAGTAGTACCCTATATACTGAATAGGTTGTCTTTTCAGACATAGCCAATGTCTCAAGGGCTAGTCCTAGGAGGATCTTAGCTTTGGCCCAATGAAAAGGGAGGATGCTGAGAGACTAGTGGTGAGCTGTGAGACTGACAGTAAACACCAATGCCACCAGAGGGCAACAAAGTCAAGGAATGCATCTCAATTATTATTCCTTGACACCTCAAGTCCACTCTCCTTGCCTCCTTCTCAAAATGGAAGAATCAAGGAAATACAATTGCGATTTACCCCAGGGTTTTCCATCTCCTCATTACTGTGTGTATTCTGACTAGCCTAGTATACTGACTAGTCTAGTACAAGTCAATGTTAGAATAGCTTTCTCTGAATGTAATATCTTTCTTAGTGTGAGCACGAGTGTACTGGTAGAGTAGAACATGTGATCAGGAAAGGGAGAAGTGGTAATCAATTACTTGACCTAACACTCATAAGGAGCTGGGTTGTATTCATTAGTGCATACCGTAGCAAAAAGTTTTACACCGTAGCAGGTGCATGGCATGGACCTGACTGCAGCGAAACATTTTGCAACGGAAAAGGGTTTCTTATTGGACGAGTTGAGGTAGTTCCTCCCAATGCTCCCTTTAAGCTGCGCACGTGCGCGGGCGTGCAGCATCCCAGGGACTGCTGAGAAGAAATATCAAGCCGAGCAGAGAAGTAGAAAGTTCTAGAGTTTTCCCCGTTAGTTAACACTATCAACGTTTCTCTTTACTCTGGGAATTGTACTCGAATCAACGCATATATTAGCCACTTTCAATACAACATACTGAAACAAAACGAACTATGCAAAACTAACTAAGCAAGAGATTTTGTTGTAGGCAGAACTCATGGCATGGCTCAGACCCATACTCTACACAGGCCGGTTCGCCATCACCAATCAGATCTGCAGTAGGCCTATATGCAAATAGACCATTGCCATATATGGATTTGTGCCATTCACTTTGAACTGGACTGTTTTACAGCATGAGCGGTCAAGATTATTATGGCTTGTTTTGAGACCAAAGCGAGAGCTGCATGTAGCCACGTTTGCACATATTCTTTGCTAGTAAGTGAGTTATTAGTGCATTTATTGCCAATTTGTAGTCAGCAATGTGGGAGTGATTGCTTCCTACAAGAACACAAAATGTGTACATTTCTAGCCATCTTTGAAAAGAGAGTCAGGCAAAGAGCTATTTTTTGTGTCTTAAAGGGGCAGTGTTGTATTTTGAGATGGTCTTGAATAAGCTAAGTAGCCAGTAGGCAGCATAATTTGTCTGATTCTCTGTAATAATGTTATGGAAATTATAATACATTGTATTTTGTAAAGTGGTTTCTTGCATCAAACAACAATATGTTCAGTCACCTCCTTGTCTGAAGGACAACTGGATAAAAAGGTTCATGTCAAGCCCTGCATGTTTGTTTTTTTCAAAAGTCTCATGGAACGTATGCCTACATTGAACACCACACATTGGCTGCAATTGAAGGCTGAATGATAGAAACCCTCTAGCAGGCCTGCATTATGGTCAAATAGCCACAGTAGCCTACTTGGCCACTGCAATGGTATCTGGGGCAACCATTGGAGTAGGCATAGCGGTTGGTGTGACAGCAGTATTAGCAGGAGCAATAGGAGGGGGGATAGTAGGAGCTGCTGCAGCAGAGGAGGCAGAGACACCAGGAGAGGCAGCAAAGAAAGCAGCTGAGGCAGTCTGGAAGAAGGGTGAGGCAGTCTTGAAGAAGGTTGAATGTGTTGTGGACACAGCAAGATGCATGTCAGAGTGGTACAGCAAACTGAGTTTGAGTGATGAAAATGTGTAGCAAGAGCACTCTGGGTATTCAAAAACACAGGTGAAAAGATTGAATGAGTGATCATAATGTATGTTTCAATAGTTTACTGTACACAACAGTCAGTACTATACCACAGAAGAAGAAAAAAACATTTGTGTCTTGTGAAAACTAAGTGACTGTTGAAATACATTTAAAAAATGTCCAACCACTCACACGTTATAAAATGTCATTGTTTTAACAGAATTACCGTAGCAAATATTTGATTTCAATGCTTTACAGAATTACTGTAGCAATAAATTATGTAATGAGTAAAATAAAAACACAACATACACAGTAAATTTTCCCTGACATCCAAAAGTACTCATTACATGTTGAATGATTAGCAGGACAATGGACCAATTCACACACTTATCAAACTCACTTTCGTTT
The DNA here is from genome assembly GCA_023634145.1 of Thymallus thymallus. Classification (NCBI taxonomy): domain Eukaryota; kingdom Metazoa; phylum Chordata; class Actinopteri; order Salmoniformes; family Salmonidae; genus Thymallus; species Thymallus thymallus. The sequence continues at coordinate 7,327,842 of CM042423.1, forward strand.
GTAAAAATGATGCCTGAGTGTTGGAGTGTGATGATGTGTAGAATGAAGGGAGCCTGGCGCAGGAGATGGTGTGGAGCAAACTGAGTATTCAATACGTCTCCAAATAGAATCCAAATAACAGGCAAAGCACAACCGTGCCAGTAACCAACCCAAGGTGCTGGAAATAACCAGGCAACCGCCTAGCGCACAAATACAAGTGCAAAACCCGAAATACAATAAACACGAGTCACAAAATGTATAGTGATATCTACTGTCATCCTTGGCATATAGTGATATCTACTGTCATCCTTGATATATAGTGATATCTACTGTCATCATTGATATACAGTGGGGAGAACAAGTATTTGATACACTGCCGATTTTGCAGGTTTTCCCACTTACAAAGCATGTAGAAGTCTGTAATTTTTATCATAGGTACTCTTCAACTGTGAGTGACGGAATCTAAAACAAAAATCCAGAAAATCACATTGTATGATTTTTAAGTAATTAATTTGCATTTTATTGCATGACATAAGTATTTGATACATCAGAAAAGCAGAACTTAATATTTGGTACAGAAACCTTTGTTTGCAATTACAGAGATCATACGTTTCCTGTAGTTCTTGACCAGATCCTTCAGGATCCTTCAGGTTTCGGGGCTGTCGCTGGGCAATACGGACTTTCAGCTCCCTCCAAAGATTTTCTATTGGGTTCAGGTCTGGAGACTGGCTAGGCCACTCCAGGACCTTGAGATGCTTCTTACGGAGCCACTCCTTAGTTGCCCTGGCTGTGTGTTTCGGGTCGTTGACATGCTGGAAGACCCAGCCACGACCCATCTTCAATGCTCTTACTGAGGGAAGGAGGTTGTTGGCCAAGATCTCGCGATACATGGCCCCATCCATCCTCCCCTCAATACGGTGCAGTCGGCCTGTCCCCTTTGCAGAAAAGCATCCCCAAAGAATGATGTTTCCACCTCCATGCTTCACGGTTGGGATGGTGTTCTTGGGGTTGTACTCATTCTTCTTCTTCCTCCAAAGACCAAAAAGCTCTATTTGTGTCTCATCAGACCACATGACCTTCTCCCATTCCTCCTCTGGATCATCCAGATGGTCACTGGCAAACTTCAGACGGGCCTGGACATGTGCTGGCTTGAGCAGGGGGACCTTGCGTGCGCTGCAGGATTTTAATCCATGACGGCGCAGTGTGTTACTAATGGTTTTCTTTGAGACTGTGGTCCCAGCTCTCTTCAGGTCATTGACCAGGTCCTGCCGTGTAGTTCTGGGCTGATCCCTCACATTCCTCATGATCATTGATGCCCCACGAGGTGAGATCTTGCATGGTGCCCCAGACCGAGGGAGATTGACCGTCATCTTGAACTTCTTCCATTTTCTAATAATTGCGCCAACAGTTGTTGCCTTCTCACCAAGCTGCTTGCCTATTGTCCTGTAGCCCATCCCAGCCTTGTGCAGGTCTACAATTTTATCCCTGATGTCCTTACACAGCTGTTTGATTGAGTGTGTGGAGTCCGTTTGATTGAGTGTGTGGACAGGTGTCTTTTATACAGGTAACGAGTTCAAACAGGTGCAGTTAATACAGGTAATGAGTGGAGAACAGGCGGGCTTCTTAAAGAAAAACTAACAGGTCTGTGAGAGCCGGAATTCTTACTGGTTGGTAGGTGATCAAATACTTATGTCATGCAATAAAATGCAAATTAATTATTTAAAAATCATACAATTTGATTTTCTGGATTTTTGTTTTAGATTCCGTCTCTCACAGTTGAAGTGTACCTATGATAAAAATTACAGACCTCTACATGCTTTGTAAGTAGGAAAACCTGCAAAATCGGCAGTGTATCAAATACTTGTTCTCCCCACTGTATATAGTAATATAGTAAAATAGTAATATAGTTTTACTAACCTATATAGTAAAATAGTTTTACTAGCCTAGTAATGTAGTAATATAGTAAAATAGTAATATAGTTTTACTAACCTATAGAGTAATGTAGTAATATAGTAAAATAGTAATATAGTTTTACTAACCTATAGAGTAATGTAGTAATATAGTAAAATAGTAATATAGTAATGTAGTACTATAGTAAAATAGTAATATAGTTTTACTAACCTATATAGTAATGTAGTAAAATAGTAATATAGTAAAATAGTAATATAGTTTTACTAACCTATAGAGTAATGTAGTAATATAGTAAAATAGTAATATAGTTTTACTAACCTATAGAGTAATGTAGTAATATAGTAAAATAGTAATATAGTAATGTAGTACTATAGTAAAATAGTAATATAGTTTTACTAACCTATATAGTAATGTAGTAAAATAGTAATATAGTAAAATAGTAATATAGTTTTACTAGCCTATATAGTACTATAGTTTTACTAACCTATATGGTAATGTAGTAATATAGTATTACTAGACTATAAAGTAATGTAGTAAAATAGTAATATAGTTTTACTAGCCTATATAGTAATGTAATATAGTAAATAGTAATATAGTTTTACTAGCCTATATAGTAATATAGTAAAATAGTAATATAGTTTTACTAGCCTATATGGTAATGTAGTAATATAGTAAAATAGTAATATAGTTTTACTAACCTATATGGTAATGTAGTAATATAGTAAAATAGTAATATAGTAAAATAGTAATATAGTTTTACTAGCCTATATAGTAATGTAGTACTATAGTAAAATAGTAATATAGTTTTACTAGCCTATATAGTACTATAGTTTTACTAACCTATATGGTAATGTAGTAATATAGTATTACTAGACTATAAAGTAATGTAGTAATATAGTAAAATAGTAATATAGTTTTACTAGCCTATATAGTAATGTAATATAGTAAAATAGTAATATAGTTTTACTAGCCTATATAGTAATGTAGTAATATAGTAAAATAGTAATATAGTTTTACTAGCCTATATAGTAATATAGTAAAATAGTAATATAGTTTTACTAGCCTATATAGTAATGTAGTAATATAGTAAAATAGTAATATAGTTTTACTAGCCTATATAGTAATGTAGTAATATAGTAAAATAGTAATATAGTTTTACTAGCCTATATAGTAATGTAGTAATATAGTAAAATAGTAATATAGTTTTACTAGCCTATATAGTAATGTAGTAATATAGTAAAATAGTAATATAGTTTTACTAGCCTATATAGTAATGTAGTAATATAGTAAAATAGTAATATAGTTTTACTAGCCTATATAGTAATATAGTAAAATAGTAATATAGTTTTACTAGCCTATATAGTAATGTAGTAATATAGTAAAATAGTAATATAGTTTTACTAGCCTATATAGTAATGTAGTAATATAGTTTTACTAGCCTATATAGTAATGTAGTAATATAGTAAAATAGTAATATAGTTTTACTAGCCTATATAGTAATGTAGTAATATAGTAAAATAGTAATATAGTTTTACTAGCCTATATAGTAATGTAGTAATATAGTAAAATAGTAATATAGTTTTACTAGCCTATATGGTAACATAGTAAAATAGTAATATAGTTTTACTAGCCTATATGGTAACATAGTAAAATAGTAATACAGTTTTACTAACCTATATGGTAATGTAGTAATATAGTTTTACTAGCCTATATAGTAATATAGTAAAATAGTAATATAGTTTTACTAACCTATATAGTTATGTAGTGATATAGTAAAATAGTAATATAGTTTTACTGGCCTATATAGTAATGTAGTAATATTACTACATTACTATATAGGCTAGTAAAACTATATTACTATAACCTTACTTCACCGTGACTGCGACATATAACGACAACATCAACCCACACCAGAGTGAAGGACAGACTCAACATATATGGGATCCCTAATTAGAGACAATGCAGTGCAGCTGCCTCTAATTAGGGATCCAACCCAAACCCCACACAGAAACAGAAAAGAACGACACTGTCAGACTCTGACCCTAGCTACATAGAGAAGAAAATGCTTCTCTATGGCCAGAGCCCCCCCCAAGGCGGACTCCCGGACGCCCAAAAAAAACCCCACACAAAACAAGGTGGGGTTAATTAGGGAGGGAAAAACTAGTACTTTGGGGGCGGCTCTGGCTCCGGCGAAGTGGACAGTTTTTTTCCCATGGCCCCTCCTTATAGCTGGGCCCGGACTGGGTACCGGTGGGGCCAACGGCTCCGGCCATGGAGCGGGGAAACAACCGGGCCCGGATTGGGCACCGGTGGAGCGGACCTTCGCTGGAGGCACTGGGGCGGAGCGGACCTTCGCTGGAGGCACTGGGGCGGAGCGGACCTTCGCTGGAGGCACTGGGGCGGAGCGGACCTTCGCTGGAGGCACTGGGGCGGAGCGGACCGTCGCTGGAGGCACTGGGGCGGAGCGGACCGTCGCTGGAGGCACTGGGGCGGAGCGGACCGTCGCTGGAGGCACTGGGGCCGCGGACCTTCGCTGGAGGTTGGATGAGTAGAGCTGGCACGGGACGCACCTGGCTAGACGCACGCACTGGAGGTCGAGTACGGGGAGCCGGCACGGGATGTACCGGACTGGGGAGGTGCACCGGATGTCGGGTGCGTGGAGCAGGCACAGGAAGCACCCGGCTAGGCACACGCACTGGAGGTCGGGTGCGGGGAGCCGGCACGGGTCGTACCGGACTGGGGAGGCGTACCGGAGGTCGGATGTGTGGAGCCGGCACTGGAAGCACCTGGCTGGCCGCACGCACCGGAGGTCGGGTGCGGGGAGTAGATTAGAGGTCCGGACCCGGACTGGACATCGGAGAAGCGGATTGCTCTGGCATGGAGGTGGAGTAGATTACCGGACCCGGACTGGGTACCGGTGGAGCGGACTGCTCTGGCATGAGGGTGGAGTAGACGACCGGACCTGGACTGGGGATGCTCCTCTTGGGCACCTTTAGAGCCAGCTCCCTCATCTCGCTCTCACACTCCTCCATATTTAGCCAACATAGCTCCATTATCATCTCGTACTCCTCCCTCCGTCGGTATTCCCCCACGTACTCCATGTCTGGCGAATGCCACCTGGAAAGTGGGACTGGTGCCTCCTCTTCCACACCTGACCAGCCCCATAGCCCCCCCCCCCCCCCCCCCCAAGATTACCTTGGGGTTGTTTGCGGGCGCTGCTTGGTCTGGCTTTGGTGGGTCGTTCAGTCACGAACGGGTGCATTGAGAGACCAAGGCGCAGCGCAGGGATAGTAGTTCGACATTGTTTTTATTTATACTATGTATAATGTACAACAAAATGACGAACTATTACAAAACCGACACTATAGACAACAACGTCACGTTCACAAACACGAAACTGAACGGACGTTAAAGAAAAGGCACACTTACTTCATTGTGACTGCGACATATCACGACAACGAACCACACCAGAGTGAAGGACAGACTCAACATATATGGGATCCCTAATTAGAGACAATGCGGTGCAGCTGCCTCTAATTAGGGATCCAACCCAAACCCCACACAGAAACAGAAAAGAACGACACTGTCAGACTCTGACCCTAGCTACATAGAGAAGCAAATGAGTCTATGGCCAGAGCCTGACACTGTAAACAATTGTTGGAAGAATGACTTTTGTCATGCACAAAGTAGAAGTCCTAACCGACTTCCCAAAACTATAGTTTGTTAACATAAAATCTGTGGAGTGGTTGAAAAATGAGTTAATGACTTCAACCTAAGTGTATGTAAACCTCTGACTTCAACTGTATAAGATTATGATTTTCTCTTCTAAAGGATTAATCAATTTTAGGACTGTGGGTTGAGTATTCCATATTCTGTTGATTTATGTATTTATTAAACAATAAGTGTGTATAACATTGGTCAGCAATTATGAATAATCTACACCACACAACAACTCTCTCTCTTTCTGTCTGTATCTGGCAGAACACCTCACACTCTCTCTTCTGAGAAAACAAAACTGATCGGCCTCTCTCTCTCTCTGCTCTCTTTACTCTCTCTCAATCAGGATGTGATGATAGATTGTGAAACAGCCAGACGTGGGCTGGGCAAGTGCATCTGTTTTTACTCTGTGTGTGTACGAGTATTTGTGCATGGGTGGGTGAGTCACACTTATCTTTACAGCAAGGAGGGATGATTACATAAACACTACATTATACAAAGATACATTATCTCAGGAATGCTAATGTAGACTTCATATATAGAAGTCTCTTTCTAGTCTTGAAATCATGAGGGATAGAGAGGAGGGTTTTATAGGTTCGGTTGAGTTACCACATTTAGGCTCCACTGTTGAGATAGAGTTCCTCAATCTCTGTCATATTTTCCACCATTTTCCTGTTGAAAGAGAAAGTAAAATAGAGTTTCCTAGTGTTTACTCAATATGTTAATCTTCAGTACTTCATGAATGTAGATATTTTTGTGTTTTCCATACAAAATTTCAGCATTTCATCTCAAGGGTATTTCATCTCAACAGCTATAAAAAGAATCACACAACTCTAACCTTTCTGTTTGGTTTTATGGCTGTCATATAACCAAGGTCAGTGGTAATGTATGACAAGTCATGTAGTTACGGAAACTAGAGAGAACAAGAGACAATGGCTGTGTTTCATTCCAGGAAGATGTTCAATCCCCTCTGCTCTCATTTACTCCCATTCACAGATCTGATAGGACTGGATATGTAAAAACAATATGGTGGAAACTACATGGAGCTATTGCTTACACCTTACAAGTTGTCTCAGGCAGAGGGAAGAGAACATCTTCCTGGAATTTAAAACATGCAGCCCAAAGTGGGTGTGGTTGATTTTGGTACATTCGACATAACACTTGAAGGTTTCAACACACCATTACTTCCTCATAGCAGAAAACCTTTAGACACAGCTAAATAGATTGTTTAAGTTCACATTCTGTCATTTGAGTAGAGGATACTTGTCTTCATGAGAAGATGGCTTCATTGTCTGGTGAGTACCTATTTTAGATGACATTATGGGGGCAGTTTCCCAGTCAGAGCATCAATAAAATCAGGACTAGGCTAATTCTGCACGATTGCTTATCTTCAGATTACTGACTTCTAGATCATGGAGTTCTTGATTAGAGGAACTAGGTGCAGGTGGTTATGATGAGAGGTTGTTTCAGAAGACTGGGATGGACTACAAATATTTAAGTGTCAAAAGTTGGAAAAGTGGCAGGTTCTAGGTCGAGGTCGGGCAGGAAGAGTGAAGCAGAGGCAAAATACTTTAAACATTTATATGTTTTTTTAATTCTTACATTTCAACACATTCCAGTTTCTCAATTCTGTTCAATTGCTTTGTTTACATAAATATAATGGTATTACTTTTTACTCTAAAAACAACGCAAGTTAAAATCAGACAAACATTCAAACCAAGAAAACAAAAAGGGGTCAAGGAAGTGATGCATCCGTTTTCGTAAAGGTCTCACTTCAGCTCAAACAAACTCCATTAGCCATGTGCTCTCATCAAATGAAACCATTACATGATCAGACAAAACCTGGGATCCACCATGAATGTAAACCTTGAAATGTTTACTCTATATAAACATTAAATTCAACTGGTTTATGTTCAGTACTTCATGAATGTAGATATTTTTTTAATATTCCAATCTCAACAGTATTTCATCTCAACAATACATGCAGAAGGCTATTTCATCTCAACAGCTATAATGGTCATTTCATGTAAATTGTGCACCAACAATTCATTTTAAAAGCGTGTTATATTAAATGAAGTGCCCTTTAATATAGACCACAAATCTGACTTGTATTATGACTAAACACTTGCTAATGTCCCTCCGTGCATGCCCTCTGACCTCTAGGAAGATGTTTACGCACTTAACGCCAACATCATTGTAAAGTTATTTTGTTGCTTTGACTAAGTCAATACTGAAGATTATTACATGTGATTATTGATTAATTTACACCTGTCACTCATTTAAAGGGATAGTTCATGATTTTGGCAATGAGGCCCTTTATCTACTTCCCCAGAGTCAGATGAACTTGTTTTGCTAAGTAGCGTTAGTGCAATGACTGGAATTCTATGGGAACAGCTAGCATGCTAGTTAGCATTGGCTTGTGAAACAACCCATTAACTTCCTTCATATTTGACACAGATACATTAAAAAAAGGTGTCCACGAGTTCATATGAATCTGGGGAAGTAGATCAAATTATTTGATGACGCCAGAAAGTCACATTAAAGTTTGATCCTGAGATTAAACAGGTTGTATTTAGCCTGCTACAAGTGTACAGGAGGAGCAGAAAGACAGAGACACTCCTGAGTTCCTTCACTCTTTTGGATCAAACAAATAGCCATGTTTACTCATACAGAAAAACACTAGTCAACAAGCACGGAGAGTATCTTCATATTCATTGCTTGTAGTTCTTTTAGCAATAGTGTTTATTAGTTATTGTTGATGACATTTTCATTTAAGGGGCTAGCAGCAGTTCATTATTGGACTTAAATTAATGATATGTACCTATTGATTCTTGAACTATATCTTATGCCTCATTAGCTTAATTCACCTGTCATACCCCATCAGAACCCAAAATACATAGCTACGCTTGTTTTACTCTGTAAACAATGTAAATGTGAATAAGTACTGTTTAGCCTCAATACATTGTTAAAATTCTCATGTTGGTCAGATAGCAGCTCTGTCTATGAATTTGAAAGTAGTTATATTTCTCCAGGCCCATCCCTCAGCTGTTTACCAAAGCAGAGGTGGGGTACCCACTTTGTTATTGTTTCAATTAAGGACTCTAGCTTTAATGTATTATTTAAGATACACCAATTTATTCATTAATGACTCAGGGATCCTTTAGAGGTCTTTGTGATTATACATGTATATTACTATATAAATAATATGTACAGTATATCCATTGAGTCTTTGAAGTCATAATGATGCCCCTCCTCCCTATAGAGTTAAACCCAATGAGGATTGTGCTGCTGGGGAAAACAGGAAGTGGCAAAAGCAGTGCAGGAAACACCATCTTTGGAGGAGGTATGGAAGAGTTCAAGATAGATAGTTCAGCCAACTCTGAAACGCACAAGTGTGAAGCAAAGACCAAGGACATCAATGGAAGAAAACTCACTGTAGTTGACACACCTGGACTCTTTGACACAGACAACCCTGAAGTGGATCTGAAACCTGAACAAGTTAAATGTATTATAGAGTGTGCTCCGGGGCCACATGCCTTTCTCATTGTGCTTAAAGTGGAGAAGTACACAACCCAGAAGGAACAAGTCATCACAAAAATTGAGGAAATTTTCTCACCAGAGGTCTTCAAATATGCTACAGTTCTCTTCACTCATGGTTACCAGCTGAAAGGTGAAACCATTGAGAATTTTTGTAAAATTAATAAGAAACTGAGTAAGCTTGTGGAGAAATGTGGAGGCCGCTGTCACGTCATCGATAATGAATTCTGGAACGACAGTCAGCAGGATGAGTACAGGAACAACCAGTACCAAGTAGCAGAGCTACTCAACACCATAGAGAAGATGGTAAGAGAGAACGGAGGAGGATGCTACACCAACGAGTTTCTCCAAGCAGTGGAGAGAGAAATCGAAGCAGAGACAGAGAGTCTTAGGAAGGAGTCAAAGGGCCAGATGTCAGAGGAAGAGATGAGAAAACAAGCCAAGGAAAGAGCGAGGAAGAAACTCCTGATCAAATTGGCAGGGATAGTAACAGGTGCAGTGGTAGGAGCGTTCCTTGGGGTTGCAGGGTCATTAGCAATAGTACTCAGTCTTCTTGGACCGTCACTGAAAACCTTAATTAGAACCACAGCAGGAGGGGTAGCATTAGCAGGAGGAGTAGCAGGAGGGGTAGCATCAGCAGGAGGGGTAGCAGGAGGGGTAGCATCAGCAGGAGGGGTAGCAGGAGGGGTAGCATCAGCAGGAGGAGTAGCAGGAGGGGTAGCATCAGCAGGAGGAGTAGCAGGAGGGGTAGCATCAGCAGGAGGAGTATCTGGGGCAACCATTGGAGTAGGCATAGCTGTTGGTGTGACAGCAGTATTAGCAGGAGCAATAGGAGGGGGGATAGTAGGAGCTGCTGCTGCAGAGGAGGCAGAGACACCAGGAGAGGCAGCAAAGAAAGCAGCTGAGGCAGTCTGGAAGAAGGGTGAGGCAGTCTGGAAGAAGGTTGAATGTGTTGTGGACACAGCAAGATGATGTCAGAGGGGTACAGCAAACTGAGTTTGAGTGATGAAAATGTGTAGCAAGAGCACTCTGGGTATTCAGAAAACACAGGTGAAATGAGTGAATGAGTGATCACAATATATGTTTCAATAGTTTACTGTAAACAGTCAGTACTATACCACAGAAGAAGAAAAAAACATTTGTGTCTTGTGAAAACTAAGTGACTGTTGAAATAAATTTAAAAAATGTCCATCAACTCAAACGTCATTGTTTTAACAGAATTACCGTAACAAATATTTGATTTCAATGCTTTACAGAATTACTGTAGCAAATGTTTGTAAATGATGTAACATACACTTAATTATATTTAAAACCAAATACTTTTACTCAAGTAGTATTTTATTGGGTGACTTTTACTTGAGTCATTTTCTATTAATGTATCTTTACTTTTACTCAAGTATCACAATTCGGTACTTTTTCCAACTCTGGCCTGGTGGAACCAGCCTGATCTGAGTTCACAATTGTATTTCACTTCATGTATCAGTCTGGCATTCCTCCTCATTGAAACAGTTTGAGCCTGTGTCTGTAATGAGGGGTATTATTCAAAACTAACTTGTCTGTGATTAGATTACCTAGATCACAGTGTTTGGCAATGTGGGATTTTGTCCTAAACCCACCCATTGTTTGAGGATTCTGTTTGGACTGGCAATTTAACTTATTCCAAACTCTCATCTATTCGAGAAAGGCTAAACTGATTAGTGAAGTGAAACAGAATGGTGAAAACAGTGATCAGGCTGGTTCCACCAGGCTACCATCAACCTGCCTCCTAGCAAGGCCTTTTTTAATGTTCTTTTCACTCTGAGGTCGCTGTAAACTCCACCCACTGACTGTTGAGTTTTCATTCAACCAATCCCATTAATTCTGCCCTAGATGCAGACCTTCCTTCAGAAGAAGATTGTCAGTATTTTGCTTGTCATGTTGTGTTTTGGCCTCTAGATGTCCACATGGTACCCTCATGCCCAGCTCACTCCGCTTGTAATTAATGTTATTAGGTTCACATGTGTCTCGTTCTGCTGTGTGTATTTAAGTGACTGTCTCATAGCTCATAGTGTTTAGTTGTCCTGAAGCCAGTTGCCTGAGTAAGTGCTCTCTAACTCTTGAGACATTGTATTTTCTTTTGTCTGTGGATTATTCCCTTCTCAAATTTATTTTTTGTAGACTTTTTGCTTTAAGATTTTTTGTATCTTTGGAATAATGTTTGGAATGCCCTTTATGGCTGGTTTTGTTTTTTTGAGTACTACCTTTTGCTGTTTTTGCTCCTTTTGCTGGACTATTGCTTCAACTTTTATTAAACCACTTTCTGCATCTCAAGTTCTCCTAAGTGCGTCTTACTGTTGGGTTCAGCATCCTCCTGTGGCTCAAGGATTGAGAGTGACTTTCACACTGGAGACCCGAGTTCAAGTCCCGGTTCTGACAGAAACGCCAAGACATGAACCCAGAGACGCCCAGCACGCAAGAGCTCTTCACTACCGTGGCTAAGCATGAGTCCTTAGTCCAACGTCATGAAGCAGTGCTACTTCAACAGGAGGCCTTGATGGCTAAACATTCACAATTACTGTCTGATGTCATGTCCTCTGTCCATCAGATCTTCGATCGGCTGTCTTCTACCCAAACTACTGCAGCTTCTGTACCACTTCCGGACCCTCAAATGTCAGCTCCCCTTGTAGAAACTTGCCTACCTCCACCACAACGATTCTCGGGAGATCCCAGTGCTTGTTGTGGATTCCTCACTCAGTGCTCCCTCACATTTGAGCTACAACCATCCTTCCCTTCAGACAGGGCCAAGATTGCTTATGTCATCATTCCTTTCTGGTAAGGCCCTCTCCTGGGCACCAGCAGTTTGGAGGGCCCAGAGCCTTTTCTGCTCAAGTTATTCTGCATTCGAAGAGGAATTCACACGGGTCTTTGATCATCCCATCAGTGGCAGAGAGGCGTCTAAATGACTGCTGTCCCTCCAGCAGGGTAGTCTCAGTGCTGCAGAATATGCCATCCATTATCGCACCATTGCAGCAGGGAGTGGCTGGAACAACGAGTCTCATGGTGTGCTTACAGAATGGTCTCTGAGGCACTCAGACGAACTTTCAACACGAGAGCCAACCTGTGATCTAGAGTCCCTCATTGACCTGGCGGTCCGGCTGGCTAATCGGCTGAGGAATTTGAGTCGCCAGTGTCAAACCTCCTGTCAGTTCAGTTCCCACAGAGGAGTTACCTCCATCCCAAGGATTTCCAGAACCCATGCAGTTGGGTGGTACCCGGATCTCCCCATCAGAATGTGACCGCCGCATGAGGGAGCGTTGTTGCCTTTACTGTGGGGTCCCTGGACGTTTCCGTTCTGCCTGCCCAGAGCTCTCGGGAAACGCTCGGTCCCGTACAGGCAAGGAAGGACTGTAACGGGAATCACTTGCATTGCCCCACCTTCCAATTCAGGATTGTTTCTCCCCATCACACTTGCTTGGGGAAATCATAAGCATCAACTCAAGGCATTGGTGGATTCAGGTGCAGCCGGGAATTTTATGGACTTCTCTTGCTAGGAGTCTCCAGATCCCCTCTGACGCACTCGCTACATCTCTGACAGTTACTGCACTGGATTGAAGACCTCTGGGCCCCGGGAAGGTAACCCTTCTTACCTCTCTCCTTCACCTCTCTATTCACCAACACCAGGAGGAGGTGTGTTTCCACCTGATACAATCTCCAGAGTTCTGTGATCCTGGGCCACCCCTGGCTTCTTCACCATAACCCTCACTTTGACTGGTCCACTGGTGCTATCCTCAGTTGGGGTCCCACTTGTCATGTCACCTGTTTGGTCCAGAGTTCCCCTGATCCTATTCTCGAGTCCCAAGATCCCCTAGACCTGTCTCAAGTCCCCACTCAGTACCACCAACTCAAGGCAGTCTTCAGTAAAAAGAGAGCGACCTCTTTACCACCACAGTCCTTATGACTGCGCCATTGACCTGCTTCCAGGTACCTGTCCCCCCAGAGGCAGTCTTCTCCCGAGCGTGCTGCTATGGACAATTACATTGAGGGCCTCGCAGCAGGGATCATCCGTCAGTCCACGTCACCTGCTGGTGCTGGTTTTTTCTCACAATATTTTTTATTGAACAGGTAGACAGTAGTGACAATGAAAACTAGCACTCAGAGAGTAGACCACTGCTCAGTTTTTTTTTCCTTTAACCCTGATCCCCCATCATTCCCAGTAAACCCCACACACACACAAAACCACAGACTACATACCTAAAAACGAGGACCTGGAAAACATAAAAGGCACGAGAAAACCAACACTGTACAAGGGAAGGAGAAAGAAGAAAAGGGAGGAAAGAAAGATAAGTAAACTAATCAGGGGGGGTAGTGTCTCTAACTTTTCAAAGTAAGAAATAAATAGCTGCCATTTTTTTTGTAAAGTTGAAAGTGGAGCCCCTTATTTAAAATTGAACTTTTTCCAGTTGCAAGAAACATAACATCCCTGAGCCATTGAGAGATGGGTGGGGGGGTGGACTGACTTCCAATCCAAAAGTATTCTACGTCTGGCCAGTAAAGAAGTGAATGCAACCACCTCTGCCCGTCTGTGGTTCAAGAAGGACAAGTCAGCAGGGATGCCAAACACTGCTAACAGAGGGCACGGCCGCAAGGCCACACCCAGCACCTCAGACAGTACCTTGAATAGAGTCCCAATAGCTATTTAAGGCAGGGCATACATATGAGTGAGATCACAGGGGGAGGCATGGCATCCATCACACTCATCCTTTACGTCAGGGTAAATACAAGCCAGTCTGGCCTTGGAGAAGTGCACTCTGTACCACTTTAAATTGGATAAGACCCAGGCGAGCACAAGGTGTCGTGGAGCGTATCCGGTCTATTGCCTCACTCCACCACTCCCGCTCCAAAGCAGACTTGATTTTATCAGTGGAATGCACATCAAGAGACATAATGCACGAGTAGATTTGAGAGATTAGCCCACTCTGATGGGGCAGAAGAGATAGCACAACATCCCAGGGTCTACTTGGGGGCGGGGCAGGAAAGCCTGGGAACTGGGAGGAAACAAAGTGGCGTACCTGAAGGTAGCGGAAAGTGAGATGGAGGCAAGGAGCGCTTAGAGACAAGATCAGGAAAACTGTCAAAACCACTGTCACCATACATGTCCTGAAAGGTCACAATACCCTTTCTTGACCAGAGGGAGAAGGCAGTATCCACTATGGATGGGGGAAATGCATGATTTCTATTGATAGGGGCTAAGGTAGATGCAGAGGAGAATTTAAAAGTGCCGTCGAAACTGGTACCAGATCTTAAGGGTGGAGAGTACCATACCAGGGTTGCCAGTATAACGGGAAGGTGCTATTGGGAGGGAAGAGCAGAGCAGGGCAGGGAGAGAAGTAGATATGCAGGAGCGTGACTCAAGGTGGCACCATTGGGAGTCTGAAGCATGTAGCCAGAATGGCAGTTTCTGAAAATTGGCCGACCAGTAGTAGTATAGAAAGTTGGGTAAAGCCAGACCGCCACTAAATCTGCATCTGAAGTAGAGCTCTACTGACTCTGGGTACCTTACCCGCCCATATGAATGATGTGATGGCCTGGTCAATTGACTTGAAAAAGTTCCTCGGCAGAAAAAGGGGAATAGACTGAAAAAGATGAGGAATTTAGGCAGACTATTCATCTTAACTGCATTAATCCTTCCTATGAGTGTAAGGGGTAAATTACCCCACCTCTGAAAATCAGACTTCATCTGTGTGAGAAGGGGAGCAAAGTTCGCAGAGAAAAGACCGAGTCACATTCACTCCCAGATATTGAAAGCCAGAGCGGCTGAGCTGGAAAGGCAAGTCAGACTGTCGTAGCTGGAGTGCCGCCGGGTTTACTGGAAAGCATTCGCTCTTCTGGAGATTTAATTTGTAACCTGAGAAAGACCCAAAGTTGTCCAAAATAGAAAGAATAGAGGGCAGGCAAACCACCAGGTTACTGACAGAGCAGCAAATAAATCGGCATACAACGACAACCTGTGCTCAATCCCCTCCCGTGAAACACCCTGAAACAGGGGAGATGCTCGCAAGGCAACAGAAAGGGGCTCAATCACAATGGCGACCAGTAGGGGGACAGAGGACAACCCTGCCTAGTGCCGCGTCCCAGGGCAAAAGTTGGAACGGGTGTCGTTGGTGCAGACACTGGCCTGAGGGGATGCGTACAGTAGGCGGATCCACAAGCAAAACTTGTCCCCAAACCCAAACTTACCAAGAACTGCAAAGAGATAGTCCCACTCAATTCTGTTGAAAAAAAGAATGTCCCTTCTTGATAAAGCCAGTTTGCTCCTCCGAAATGATTCCCGGTAGGACCGTCTCCAAGCGTTATGCGATAAGGTTCGCAAGTACCTTAACATCTACATTAAGGAGGCTTAAGGGCCTATACGAAGAAGAGGAAGTGGGGTATTTTCCTGTTTCAAGAAGCAGCGCTATGGATGCCTGCGTTAAGGTCAGTGGCAACGTGCTGCGTTCAAGCGACTCGTTGTATACAGATAGTAGTAAGGGTGCTAACTTTACCTGGAATTTCTTAAAAAAAACTCAGTGGGAAAGCCGTCAGGCCCCGGGGCCTTGCTACTCTGCATTGATTTAATAGATATAACCACTTCCTCAAGGGTGAGAGGGGAATCAAGGTGAGCTGTAGAGTCAACGTCAACCACAGGGGTGTCCAATGAGTCCAGAAATTGTTTCATTTTGGACTTGTCTGTCGGGGACTCTGACGTGTATAGGGAGGAGTAAAAGGATGTAAAGGTGTCATTGATTCCTTTAGGATCCAAGGTCAAAGTTTGGGAGGTATCTGCAATTTGGGGAATCAGCCGCATAGCAGACTGTCGTTTCAATTGATGTGCCAGCAGGCGAGTGGCCCTGTCTCCATGCTCAAAAATAGGTAGCACGTGAGTGTAAAAGCAACTGCTCAGCATCCTTAGTAGAAACAAGGTTGAATTCAGACCAAGTTTAAGCGCTGTTTATATAGCTCAGGGGAAGGGGCCAAGGCATATCGTCAGTCCAAGTCAAGGATGGCTGAGGAAAGCTCCTCAAGTTTAGCCCTACGGGTTTTGTTTAAATAAGAAGAGTAGGAGATAATAACCCCCCTCAGGTAGGCTTTGAGTGTCTCCCATAAAAGAGTGAGACGTGGAATCTGTCTGGTTGGAAAAGAGAAAGTTATCAATGGAGGTGGAAATTAGATTACAGAAGGCTATGTCAGAAAGGAGAAGAGAATTGAATCTCCAACAGGGAGGAGAACGAGGTTGCACTGACAGAACAATATCCAGGGCTAGCGGGGCATGGTCCGAAATTACAATGGGTAAGTATTCAGAGGAGGTCACATTTGGAAGCAGCGCCTGATCAATAAAAAAAGTCAATACGAGAAAAAGAGTGGTGCACATGTGAAAAAAAGAATATTCTCTTGCCTGGGGGTAAAGAAATCTCCACGGATCAGTACACCCATTCTCAACCATAAAATCAGAAAAGGCTTTAGACATAGCAGAGGGAGAGGCATTCCGTGGGTTGGAGAGATCCAGAGCTGGACTAGCAACGCAGTTCAGATCCCCGCCAAATATCAAACCTGGGTATCCAAGAAAGGGATTTCCCCTAGCAAGTGGTTGGCAAAACAAACATCAAAGTTTGGGGCATACACGTTAACCAGCACCACAGGCGTGTGCCAGAGAGTGCCGGTTATGATTAAATATCTGCCATTGCTGTCAGAGATAACATTGGACACAGTAAACTGTTGCTAACCAAGATTGCAACCCCCCCCCCCCCCCCCTTGCTTTGGAGTTAAAAAGGGAGTGAAAAACTTGGCTATATCTAGAGTTTTGTAACCTTGAGTGGTCATTAATGCGAAGATGTCTCCTGTAAGAAAACCACATCCCCTCCAAGCTTTTTCAAATGAGAGAGGAGCCTAGACCTCTTAACTGGGGCGTTCATCGATTTTACGTTCCAAGATATGAACTTAATAGGTGCAGGCGCACTTCCACCAACACTACTGGAGCTAGCCATGTTAACTATTTAAAGAGGAGAAATTAAGAGACCGGCCAAGCTTTAGTGAAAAAAACTGAAAAAAGAGAAAGGGAGAGAACACAGATCTAATAGATAAAAAGACAGAAATACATCCATACAAACAAATTACGCCCACCCTCCCTCCCAAGTACCCAGTCTCCACATCCAGATATAGCACCAAATATTTAAGTGTCAAAAGTTGGAAGTGGCAGGTTCTAGGTCTAGGTTGGGCAGGAAGAGTGAAGCAGAGGCAAAATACTTTAAACATTTATATGTTTTTTTAATTCTTACATTTCAACACATTCCAGTTTCTCAATTCTGTTCAATTGCTTTGTTTACATAAATATAATGGTATTACTTTTTACTCTAAAAACAACGCTAGTTAAAAATCAGACAAACATTCAAACCAAGAAAACATAAAGGGGTCAAGGAAGTGATGCATCCGTTTTCGTAAAGGTCTCACTTCAGCTCAAACAAACTCCATTAGCCATGTGCTCTCATCAAATGAAACCATTACATGATCAGACAAAACCTGGGATCCACCATGAATGTAAACCTTGAAATGTTTACTCTATATAAACATTAAATTCAACTGGTTTATGTTCAGTACTTCATGAATGTAGATATTTTTTTAATATTCCAATCTCAACAGTATTTCATCTCAACAATACATGCAGAAGGCTATTTCATCTCAACAGCTATAATGGTCATTTCATGTAAATTGTGCACCAACAATTCATTTTAAAAGCGTGTTATATTAAATGAAGTGCCCTTTAATATAGACCACATAAATCTGACTTGTATTATGACTAAACACTTGCTAATGTCCCTCCGTGCATGCCCTCTAGGAAGATGTTTACGCACTTAACGCCAACATCATTGTAAAGTTATTTTGTTGCTTTGACTAAGTCAATACTGAAGATTATTACATGTGATTATTGATTAATTTACACCTGTCACTCATTTAAAGGGATAGTTCATGATTTTGGCAATGAGGCCCTTTATCTACTTCCCCAGAGTCAGATGAACTTGTTTTGCTAAGTAGTGTTAGTGCAATGACTGGAATTTTATGGGAACAGCTAGCATGCTAGTTAGCATTGGCTTGTGAAACCTATTAACTTCCTTCATATTTGACGCAGATACATAAAAAAGGTGTCCACGAGTTCATATGAATCTGGGGAAGTAGATCAAATTATTTGATGACGCCAGAAAGTCACATTAAAGTTTGATCCTGAGATTAAACATGCTGTATTTAGCCTGCTACAAGTGTACAGGAGGAGCATTGCCATAGAGATAATCTATAGAGAGTCTAGGAAGATCCATTTAGTTAACAAAGTTGGACATTTTCTCTGAAATTAAACTTTAGATACAATATAAGGCAGAGACACTCCTGAGTTCCTTCACTCTTTTGGATTTATATAGTTATTGTTGATGAAATTTTAAGCACACATTTTCATTTAAGGGGCTAGCAGCAGTTCATTATTGGACTTTTAAAGTAATGATATGTACCTATTGATTCTTGAACTATATCTTATGCCTCATTAGCTTAATTCACCTGTCGTACCCCATCAGAACCCAAAATATATAGCCACGCTTGTTTTACTCTGTAAACAATGTAAATGTGAATAAATACTGTTTAGCCTCAATACATTGTTAAAATTCTCATGTTGGTCAGATAGCAGCTCTGTCTATGAATTTGAAAGTAGTTATATTTCTCCAGGCCCATCCCTCAGCTGTTTACCAAAGCAGAGGTGGGGTACCCACTTTGTTATTGTTTCAATTAAGGACTCTAGCTTTAATGTATTATTTAAGATACACCAATTTATTCATTAATGACTCAGATATCCTTTAGAGGTCTTTGTGATTATACATGTATATTACTATATAAATAATATGTACAGTATATCCATTGAGTCTTTGAAGTCATAATGATGCCCCTCCTCCCTATAGAGTTAAACCCATTGAGGATTGTGCTGCTGGGGAAAACAGGAAGTGGCAAAAGCAGTGCAGGAAACACCATCTTTGGAGGAGGAACGGAAGAGTTCAAGATAGATAGTTCAGCCAACTCTGAAATGCACAAGTGTGAAGCAAAGACCAAGGACATCAATGGAAGAAAACTCACTGTAGTTGACACACCTGGACTCTTTGACACAGACATCCCTGAAGTGGATCTGAAACCTGAACGAGTTAAATGTATTATAGAGTGTGCTCCGGGGCCACATGCCTTTCTCATTGTGCTTAGAGTGGAAAAGATTACAGTCCAGGAGGAACAAGTCATCACAAAAATTGAGGAATGTTTTTCACCAGAGGCCTTCAAATATGGTACAGTTCTCTTCACTCATGGTTACCAGATGAAAGGTAAAACCATTGAGGAGTTTTGTAAAATGAATAAGAAACTGAGTAAGCTTGTGGAGAAATGTGGAGGCCGCTGTCACGTCATCGATAATGAATTCTGGAACAACAGTCAGCAGGATGAGTACAGGAACAACCAGTACCAAGTAGCAGAGCTACTCAACACCATAGAGAAGATGGTAAGAGAGAACGGAGGAGGATGCTACACCAACGAGTTTCTCCAAGCAGTGGAGAGAGAAATCGAAGCAGAGACAGAGAGTCTTAGGAAGGAGTCAAAGGGCCAGATGTCAGAGGAAGAGATGAGAAAACAAGCCAAGGAAAGAGCGAGGAAGAAACTGAAAACCTTAATTAGTACAGCAGGAGGATTAGCAGGAGGAGTAGCATCAGCAGGAGGGGTAGCATCAGCAGGAGGGGTATCTGGGGCAACCATTGGAGTAGGCATAGCTGTTGGTGTGACGGCAGTATTAGCAGGAGCAATAGGAGGGGGGATAGTAGGAGCTGCTGCTGCAGAGGAGGCAGAGACACCAGGAGAGGCAGCAAAGAAAGCAGCTGAGGCAGTCTTGGAGGGTGAGGCAGTCTTGAAGAAGGTTAAATGTGTTGTGGACACAGCAAGATACATGTCAGAGGGGTACAGCAAACGGAGTTTGAGTGATGAAAATTTGTAGCAAGAGCACTCTGGGTATTCAGAAAACACAGGTGAAATGAGTGAATGAGTTATCACAATGTATGTTTCAATAGTCTACTGTACACAACAGTCAGTACAATACCACAGAAGAAAAAAAAACATTTGTGTATTGTGAAAACTAAGTGACTGTTGAAACAAATTCAAAATATAACTCAAACATAAAAATGTCATTGTTTTAACAGAATTACCGCCAAATATGTGATTTCAATGCTTTACAGAATTACTGTAGCAAATGTTTGTAAATTATGTAATGAGTAAAATAAAAAATAACACACAAATACTACATAATATATACAGTACATTTTCCCTGACATCCAAAAGTACTCATTACATGTTGAATGATTAGCAGGACAATGGACCAATTCACACACTTATCAGACTCACTATAAAATGATGCCCGCGTGTGATGTGTAGAATGAAGGGAGCCTGGCGCAGGAGATGGTGTGGAGCAAACAGAGTATTTAATACGTCTCCAAATAACAAGCAAAGCACAACCGTGCCAGTAACCAACCCAAGGTGGTAACCTTACCCCTCATAAGCTCCTCCATTGTTCAGCTCTGTGCAGTCCTGGTGCGGTGGGTTTTTCTGTCATGATCGCTATGAGACAGAACCCGAGGCGCAGAGCTGTAGTGTGAAAACATTCCTTTATTCCAGTATAGTAATCCCAAAGGCGAGACAGCGACCATGAACCGGCATGAACACAAAAAGGAGCATGAACACAAAAACCCACAAACACAGATGGGAAAAACTGAACATATATAGGCTCCCCAATTAGAGGTAATGCAGTGCAGCTGCCTCTAATTGGGGACCAATTCCAAAAGGAACATAGAGATATCCAGAGAGGTCTCTGGACACTAAACCTTAACAACCATAGACCTCTCTGAACAGAAATCCTTTCAAACGGATTACATTTTTTGAAAAGTGAGCAAATCAGCAAATAAAAATAAAAAATGAAATGAAAGTTGAACCTTTGTAAAAAAATACTAAACAAACGTAATATAACACCTAGCGACCTCACAAAAAGATTTTGAACTTTTGGTTTAATGGTTTTGGAATTACTGTTTGAGTCCAAGTCAGTATATGCCCCTAATTAACTACACATGTCAGGAGTTGGATAGCACCATTGAAAGTATGTCACAAGTTTTAGACAGTTAATTTTTCAGAGGCATAGTTCTGCCATTTTTCATAATATGTGTTACAGCCTGAATTTTAAATTGAGATGTTTGGTCACTGGCCTACACATAATACCCCATCATTTCAAAGTGGAATCATTTTTAAAAATGTTTAAAACATATTAGTAAACAAAAGAGTCAATAAGTTCAGGAGTAAAAGTGTGCAATAATAGTGTTTAACATGATTTTGAATGACGACCTCATCTTTGTACCCCACACAATTATTTGTAAAGTTCCTCAGTCGAGCAATGAATTTCAAACAGATTCAACCACAAAGACCAGTGATGTTTTCCAATGCCTCGCAAAGAATGCCACCTATTGGTAGATGAGTGAAAAGAAAACAGACATTGAATATCCCTTTGAGCGTGGTGGAGTTATTAATGGCACTTTGGATGGTTTGAATACACCCAATCACTACAAATATACAGGCGTCCTTCCTAACTCAGTTGCTGGAGAGGAAAGAAACCGTGACTTTAAAGCGGTTACAGAGTTTAATGGCTGTGACAGGAGAAAACTGAGGATGGATCAACAACATTGTAGTTACTCCACAATGCTAACCTAATTGACAGAGTGAAAAGAAGGAAGCCTGTACAGAATAAAAATATTCCAAAACATGCATTCTGTTTGCAACAAGGCACTAAAGTAATACTGCAAAAAATGTGGCAAAGCAATTTACTTTTTGTCCTGAATACAAAGTGTTATGTTTGAGGCAAATCCAGTAGAACACATTACTGAGTACCACTCTCCATATTCTCAAGCATAGTGTTGGCTGCATCATATTATGGGTATGCTTGTAATCATTAAGGACTCGGGAATTTTTCAGAATAAAAATAAACAGAGTAGAGCTAAGCGCAGGCAAAATCCTGGTTCAGTCTGCTTTCCACAAGACACTGGGAGACAAATTCACCTTTCAGCAGGACAATAACCTAAAACACAAGCCAAATATATACTGGAGTTAGTTACCAAGACGACATGGAATGCTCCTGAGTGGCCTAGTTACAGTTTTGACTTAAATCAGCTTCGAAATCTATGGCAAGAATAAAGAATAATGTGCAAATATTGTACAATCCAGGTGTGCAAAGCTATTAGAGATTTACCGAGAAAGACTCACAGCTGTATTGACGTAGGGGGTTGAATACTTATCTAATCAAGATATATTAACTTGTTTCACAAATGTTCACATTTTTCTTCCACTTTGACATTACAGAGTATTTTGTGTAGATTGTTGACAAAAAAATGACAATTATATCCATTTAATCTGACCTTGTAACACAACAAAATGTGGAAAAAGTCAATGGGTGTGAATACTTTCTGAAGTCACTATAAGTCTTAGTAGTCTCACAGTCACATTACAGTTTATATTTAAACAAGTCTTCTTTCTTGCATTTATTTACTCTTTAATGTTCAGGAACTGTCCTAGAAATGTTTTGTACTTCTAAACAGCTGCAACTGAACTTACTTCAACACTGTTGCCACTCCCTTTATGATGAACTATGGGAAATAAAAACAAGACACAAAACTTCACATAGTAATATAGTTTTCCTTTTTTTATTTATTCCAAGATGTGTGTCTTCAACTTTGAAATGGATTGTGTGGAAGCGAGCTCTTGGAGTGGGTGATATAATAGAATAAAGTGACTAGGGGAGGAGAGGAGGAGGAGAGGAGGGGAGGAGGAGAGGAGGGGAGGGGAGGAGGAGAGGAGGGAGGAGAGGAGGGGAGGGGAGGAGGAGAGGAGGAGAGGAGGGGAGGAGGAGAGAAGGGGAGGGGAGGAGGAGAGGAGGGGAGGGGAGGAGGAGGGGAAGAGGGGTGGGTAGGAGGAGAGGAGGGGAGGGGAGGAGGAGAGGAGGGGTGGGTATTCTCTATGGATCTGGTCAAAAGTAGTGCACTACATAGGGAATAGGGTGTCAATTTGAGATTTGCCCACTGTCATTAAAATATCTCTGCCAACTTCATGGTTGACATCCTCAAGTTCTATTTTAAACATTGGTCACGTTCCAGGCGATATATTGCATCAACCAATGGTTGCGTACCACAGTTCAGCACCCATCCAGGCGTTGAGATTTGGCAGGCGTCTGCAGTGTAGTCAGCCATCCTCTCATTGAACTGGACCACATCCTAAAAGTTCACTTGCATAGATAAATAGGCCATACTGGGTCTGATTCCAAAATGGCACCCAATTACCTATGTAGTGCAATACTTTTGGGGAATAGGGTGTCATTTTGGACAGCGACTAGGGCCTAACTATGGTTCACCATTTCTGTTAACCTGATGTCCTGTCTCGCACCCTCGCCCTCTCTCTCTCATTCTCTTGCTCTCTCTCTACTCAACACCTCTCTCTGTCTTTCTCTTCCCTCGAAATGCATATCAAACAGACAACCCCAATATGGTTTCCCCAGTACAAATTGATTGATGATAGAGGGAGACAGTCTGCGTCCTGTCTGCGTCCTCACCCCTCACCTGAACATGGGGTTAACTAACTTTTACCCACATTTCATTGCTCAGGTTTCTCTCTCTTTTTGGGCGTATGGGGGGGGGGGAAAATAAGTATGGGGGGGGGTGTGTCCAAAATAATCCCTAAAATACCAGGCTAAATTTGATAATTGACAACTAATGTTAACATAACATTAATGGTTGACAACAAGTAATACGGTCTGCCTTTCTGTCTGTCTGAGTTGAAGGTGAGCTTGAGACTCGCCATGGTATAATATAACTCAACATGTACAGTATATCTTGGACAGTTGAGATTCCTAC
Organism: Thymallus thymallus; assembly: GCA_023634145.1. NCBI lineage: Eukaryota > Metazoa > Chordata > Actinopteri > Salmoniformes > Salmonidae > Thymallus > Thymallus thymallus. The sequence goes on from CM042423.1 coordinate 7,351,946, forward strand.
TTAATGCCAACATTATGAAAACGTTGGCACAACATTACAAGTTTCTATGGAAAGGGAGGGGCGTTTTGGGGGGGATGAGGGGGTGTTATAAAGAATTTGGGTTGTAAGGGGGGATTCAACCATTCAGCATGGACAGCATTTCTACTATAAACACAGCATGCATCTGCATCAATACACAACCAACCAACCAATCTTCTTCCAAAAAAAATTAAGCCATTCTACCAAAACATTTAATATTCTGAGAGGAGGAGAGGTGTACACTCTTAGAGAAAAAGGAGATATCTAGAACCTAAAAGGATTCTACAGCTGTCCCCATAGGAGAACCATTTGAAGAACCCTTTTTGGTTCCAGGTAGAACCCTTTTGGAACCCTTTTTTCTAAGAGTGTAGGGCGGGGGGCTTTGCTCCAATACTCTGCTAGTGTTTTCCCTTCTTTTGTTGTTCTTATGTGAAACGTATTTTCGTGTGACACCGGAAATTCTGGCTCATCAGGCACTTGGTACACTACGGATGACAGTAGGGATGACAGTATAGATGACAGTATGGATAAGAGAGGGATGACAGTTAAACATTAAGATATCCAGACAGACCCAAACAGGACATGGTGGGTCTCTGGGTTTTGATCTGAGCAAAGCCTCCCTCCCTCTCTGGGTAGTGTCGACAACATGGAGGAAGGTTTAACATAAGGGAAACTTCAGATGAAGATTACAAGTCGCTCTCTCCGTAGAGTGCGCTGGAGAAGGAGATGTAGTCGAGGGCTCCGGCTGGGCCGTTGGCTCCAATGTACCTGGTAATAGAGATACATTATATTACAATTGTTGGGGTGTTAGGGCCTAGTTTAACAATTAGGCATCCATCCATCCATGAGTAACTCTCTGGTCTGTTATCACTCATTCACTCAGGACTTATTCATTCAGCACTCATTCATTCAGGTCTGTATATACATATTCATGTACAGTTGTTATATCATATCACGTGCAATATTGTAAGTAATTCTTGGACTGAACTTACGTAGTCATTCACTCAGGACTGTATATTAGTATCCTGTCAGTAGTAACCAGATTGTATATTAAGTAAACTATTATTACCCTCACTTATATCATACGCACATTTAGCTATTTAAGTATCTTTCTCTGCCATCGACCTGTATAGTATAGTTAACCATGCAACATTTTAATTTTTTATTTATATCAACTTGCAATAATTGTATCATTTTTCCACCTAACACTCTATAACAATGTATGGTGTACATATTCAGCCATTCACTCATATTATGCATTGCCTTTTTATGCAATGCCTTTTTTGTGTATTTCGTTCTGGTATTTTGCACCTGCCCTGTGTTTTTCGTAGCTGCTTGACAAATACATTTCCCCCCGGGGATCAATAAATTACCTATCTATCTATCTACCTACCTATCTATCTATCTATCTATCTATCTATCTATCTATCTATCTATCTATCTATCTATCTATCTATCTATCTATCTATCTATCTATCTATCTATCTATCTATCTATCTATCTATCTATCTATCTATCTATCTATCTATCTATCTATCTATCTATCTATCTATCTATCTATCTATCTATCTATCTATCTATCTATCTATCTATCTATCTATCTATCTATCTATCTATCTATCTATCTATCTATTACTAGAGAGGCCTAGTGTACCTGGTCATAGAGATACATTATATTACTAGAGAGGTCTAATGTACCTGGTCATAGAGATACATTATATTACTAGAGAGGTCTAATGTACCTGGTCATAGAGATACATTATATTACTAGAGAGGCCTAATGTACCTGGTCATAGAGATACATTATATTACTAGAGAGGTCTAATGTACCTGGTCATAGAGATACATTATATTACTAGAGAGGTCTAATGTACCTGGTCATAGAGATACATTATATTACTAGAGAGGTCTAATGTACCTGGTCATAGAGATACATTATATTACTAGAGAGGTCTAATGTACCTGGTCATAGAGATACATTATATTACTAGAGAGGTCTAATGTACCTGGTCATAGAGATACATTATATTACTAGAGAGGTCTAATGTACCTGGTCATAGAGATACATTATATTACTAGAGAGGTCTAATGTACCTGGTCATAGAGATACATTATATTACTAGAGAGGTCTAATGTACCTGGTCATAGAGATACATTATATTACTAGAGAGGTCTATTGTACCTGGTCATAGAGATACATTATATTACTAGAGAGGTCTATTGTACCTGGTAATAGAGATACATTATATTACTAGAGAGGCCTAATGTACCTGGTCATAGAGAAGATACATTATACGTGACCCGTTTCAGGAAAGTTAGGTTGCTGGCTCGTTAGATAACGTTACGTGACGTGTGTGATATTACATGTTGTTTACTTAACTAGGTTCATTGTTTACCTAGCTAGTTAGCTACATGTCTTAAGCTAAAGTGTACAACACCCGTTGAATATGACCAGTGTCAGTAAACGTCGGTAAAAAAAGCATAATGAAATTGTTGCCATCAGAGCGGGTTAGATTGTTTTCATGTTATCCAGGAAGAAACCTAGAGAGGAACCAGGCTCTAGAGATACACTATATTAATGGAGAGGTCTAATGTACCTGGTCATAGAGATACATTATATTACTAGAGTGGCCTATGTCATAGCTAATTATGTTTTACGTTATGTTGCTAGGATGCCAATGTCCATCCTAGTGTTGTATGTACTGTAATTCTGTGTACCTGGTCATGCGGCTGATGCAGTACTCTGCCTGCTCTGGGGGCAGCTCCCTGCGTAGCTCATCAACCGTGATGTAAGACTGGAAGAGAAAAGGCATATATTTATTTCATTTATTACATTTGTATGGGTTTAGTTTATTTTACCAGATTGTCCCACAAAAGTCCAAAGATCTCTTTTTCAAGGGAGATCTGGCCACATTACAATGTTCTTGGTCACCTTGTCCGAGGCCAGGATCTTGAAGGAGGCCATGACCTGATCGGCTGTGTCTGTCTCGGCTGTCTCACGGGTCATGAAGTCGATAAAGGCCTGGAAGGTGACCACGCCTGTGTTGTTGGAATCCACCAGCGTCATGATGCGGGCAAACTCCACCTCACCCTATTGGACAGGACAACACATTCAAGTAGATTAGAACACCTCACCCTATTGGACAACATGTTAGAGTAGATTAGAACACCTCACCCTATTGGACAACATGTTAGAGTAGATTAGAACATCTCACTTTATTGGACAGGACAACATGTTAGAGTAAAATAGAACAGCTCACCCTATTGGACAACAGACTAGAGTAGATTAGAACACCTCACTTTATTGGACAGGACAACATGTTAGAGTAAATTAGAACACCTCACCCTATTGGACAACACAGAGTAAATTAGAACACCTCACCCTGTTGGACAACATATTAGAGTAAATTAGAACACCTCACCCTGTTGGACAACATATTAGAGTAAATTAGAACACCTCGCACTATTGGACAACATGTTAGAGTAGATTAGAACACCTCACCCTATTGGACAACAGGTTAGAGTAGAGTAGAAAACGATATTATCATTAAAGCTGCAATATGTAACTTTATGGGCGACCCAATCAAATTCACATAGAAATAAGTTATAGATCTGTCATGCTCATTGAAGTGGTAGATATTTTCTATGTGAAATATTTCTATGCTTCCCGTTCTTAAGTTTTGTTATTGTATCTTTTACTTTTGGTTTTGTACACCAATTTCAAACAGCTGAAAATATAATATTGCAGGTTATTGAAAATATATTTCACAGCGGTTTATATGGTAATCTGATTCTCTACACTTTTTTGTAACATAAACAGAAATGATGTGCACTTTTAGAATTTTAGCAACCAGGAAATGGCGGAGCGATTCCTGCATATTGCACCTTTAAATGGTTTGTTATTAATTTAAGCATTACAAATATACAAAGTCCAATATACAGCGAACACCACCTCACTCTAATGGTCCACAAGCTAGAATACATTACACCTTCATATCATTGTTGAGGAGAACATGTTTTGAAACATGCCTTGTATAGAAACTAATTTCATTTTATACTATAGCTGTATATAACCAGACTAAAGTAATTTCATATAAAAGGGACCACAGGTGGCTGGTGACACCTTAATTTGGGAGGCTCATAATAATAGCTGGAGCAGAATAAATGGAATGTTATCAAACATACCATTCCATTCACTCCATTCCAGCCATTATTTTGAGCTGTCCTCCCCTCACCAGCCTCCTGTTAAATGGACTGTTGTACGTGAGGCTACTTCCTGTTGGTAGCTAGGCTACTCACCAGATCGTAACCCATGGAGATGAGACAGGCACGGAAGTCGTCGGGGTCCATCATGCCGTTTCTCTTCTGAAAGAGAGTGAGAACCCAACCATCAGTGTGAATGATTGGACATTATGACGAATGACCAATGCAATTATCCAGTATGTGAACGCTACACGCTAGCGATACAGTATCACTCTGTGAGGAGGAACCACTATAATGGCAAGAAACCACTAAATATTCACACTAACAGTCAGTACATTCAACTAAAACAACCACATGTCACAGTCATTGCAAGTAAAAACCTCTTCAAAATGGCCGCTACATGCAAAATGAGAACCAGGAAGAGAGAAAATACTAGTGTGAAATCAAGAAATGACAAGTCCAAGAACAATAAACTGTTTTAGTTTCTTTACCCTGTCGAAGTGGTTGAAGGAGGCACGGAACTCGTTGAGCTGCTCCTGGCTGATGCCCTTGGCGTCGCGGGTCAAGATCTGGTTCTCCACCTCGTTAATGGTGCGGGCGATGGTGGTCAGGAGCTGCTCCCAACCCACACGGATATGCTGCCGAGGTGAGAGAGGGACGAGGGAGGAGGAGAGGGAGAGAAGAAGAGGAAGGGAGATGAAGGGTTTGGATAGTTGGTAAGCATCATAGTTCTACTAAGTTGGGGGATAGTATGTGAGTGCCTGGGATGGTTGTAATGTCTAGACTTAAGTAGCACAGTGGTGTTTATTCATATGCATAGGGATTTTCTCCGGAGTAGTTTATATGGTGTAAAATAGTTATGTTACTTGGGGTAGATACCATTACAGCAGGGCTCTCCAACCCTGTTCCTGGAAAGCTAAGCACCTGATTCTAATAATTAGCTGCTTGATACGCTGATTCAAGTTAGTTACAACTGGGGTTGGAGCACAAACCTACAGGCCAGTAGCTCTCCAGGAATAATTTAGGATACTTGATACGACCTCCATGGTGTAGTTGGTTTGCTTATTGTGTAGTTGTGTGTTGTGTAGTTGTGTGTTGTGGTACCACCATAGTGTAGTTGGTGTGCTTATTGTGTAGTTGTGTGTTGTGTAGTTGTGTGTTGTGTGTTGTGGTACCTCCATAGTGTAGTTGATGTGCTTATTGTGTAGTTGTGTGTTGTGTAGTTGTGTGTTGTGTGTTGTGGTACCTCCATGGTGTAGTTGATGTGCTTATTGTGTAGTTGTGTGTTGTGTAGTTGTGTGTTGTGTAGTTGTGTGTTGTGGTACCTCCATGGTGTAGTTGGTGTGCTTATTGTGTAGTGCGTTGTGTAGTTGTGTGTTGTGTAGTTGTGTGTTGTGGTACCTCCATAGTGTAGTTGGTGTGCTTGTTATCGAAGATGAGGGACTCCTGGCTGAGCTGGTGGTCTCCCTCCAGCTTGTCAATGTTACACTTGTAGTTGATGATGTTCTGTTCATACTGCTTCAGGTTGTTCATCTGTTCCTCTAGAGACCCAGCAATGTCCACAGACACATGACCAATCTCCTATAGAGGGAGAGGGGAGGAGGAGAGGGGAGATGGGGGAGAGAAAAATGGGGAGGGGTAGAGGAGGAAAAGGGAGGGGAGGGGTAATGAGGGGGAGGGGGAGGGGAGGAGGAAGAGGGGGAGAGGAGGAGAGGGAGAGGAGAGGGAGGAGGCAGAGGATGGGGTAGAGGAGGAGGGGGATCGGAGAAGAGGGAGGAGGTAGAGGGGGAGGAGGAGAGGGAGGAGATAGAGGGGGAGAGGAGGAGAGGGAGGAGATAGAGGGGGAGAGGAGGAGGTAGAGGAGGAGAGGGAAGGAAGTAGAGGGGGAGAGGAGGAAGCAGAGGGGGAGAGGAGGAAGTAGAGGGGGAGAGGGAAGGAAGTAGAGGTGGAGAGGAAAGGAAGTAGAGGGGGAGAGGAGGAGGTAGAGGGGGAGAGGAGGAGGTAGAGGAGGAGAGGGGAGGTAGAGGAGGAGAGGAGGAGGTAGAGGAGGAGAGGAATAGGTATAGGGGGAGAGGAGGAGAGGGAGGAGGAGAGGGAGGTGGTAGAGGAGGAGAGGAGGAGGAGAGAAGGAGGTAGAGGGGGAGAGAAGGACGAGGTAGAGGGGGAGAGGAGGAGGTAGAGGAGGAGAGGGAGGTGGTATAGGAGGAGAGGAGGAGGAGAGAAGGAGGTAGAGGGGGAGAGAAGGAGGTAGAGGGGGAGAGGGAGGAGGTAGAGGGGGAGAGAAGGAGGTAGAGGGGGAGAGGGAGGAGGTAGAGGAGGAGAGAAGGAGGTAGAGGAAGAGAGGAGAAGAGGGAGGAGGTAGAGGGGGAGAGGAGGAAGTAGAGGAGGAGAGGAGGAGGAGGTAGAGGGGAGAGGAGGAGGTAGAGGGGAGAGGAGGAGGTAGAGGAGGAGAGGAGAAGAGGGAGGTGGTAGAGGGGGAGAGGAGGAGGTAGAGGAGGAGAGGAGAAGAGGGAGGTGGTAGAGGGGGAGAGGAGGAGGTAGAGGAGGAGAGGAGAAGGTACAGGGGGAGAGGAGAAGAGGGAGGTGGTAGAGGGGGAGAGGAGGAAATAAAGGGAGGTGAGAAAGGAGAGGGAAACATGATGAGTGTTGAAGGTTTTGTCGTTGATGGGTTGAGGTATACAGTATGCAATAATACAACACAACTATTAATTTCTTAAGTGAAATTAGCTCAGTATCCATTAACTGGACAACCCCTGTGTGTTCGGGTAAGGGGACCCTGTTGTTTTAGCTGTAACTGTACCTCCATCTTGGTCTGGATCCAGGGTCCGATGATGTTGGCCTGGGCAGCGAACTGGCGCCTCAGCCTCTCATTGGCCTGTTGCCTGGCCACCTCCTCCTGCAGCATCTGGTCCCTGAGAGGAACAAGGTGCTTCACCTACGGAGGGAGACAGGGAAAAAATAATTGTCATTGTATTGTGACAGCAAATCTTGATTTGTACAATCTGGAGTGTACAAACCTAGTCATGGAATGAAATTCAATTAAAAAGATAAACAGGACATACTTTTCTGTTGGCTTCTCAGTGTGTTATAGTCACAGCCTTGGTGTGGGGGTTAACTCCTGACAGATGAATACTACTACTACTACTACTACTACCACTACTACTACTACCACCACATTACTACTACTACTAATGCTACTGCTGCTGCTACTACAACTACTACTACTACTACAACAACAATACCACCACTACTACTACTACTACTACTACTACTACTACTACTACTACTACTACTACTACTACTACTACTACTACTACTATACTACTACCACTACTAATACACCTACTATACTACACCACTACTACTACTACTACTACAACAATACCACCACTACTACTACTACTACTACTACTACTACTACAACAATACCACCACCACTACTACTACTACTACTACTACTACAACCACTACTACTAGCACTACTACAACCACTACTACTAGCACTACTACAATACTACTACTACACCACTACTACTGCTACTACTGCTGCTACTACTGCTACTACTACTACTACTACTAATACAATGCTACTACTACTACTACTACTACTACAAAACTACTACTACTACAACTACTACTAATACTATTACTACTGCAATACCACTACTACAACAATACTACTACTACTACTACTACTACTACTACTACAACAATACTACTACTACTACTACTACTGCTACTACTACTACCACTAGTAATACTACTACTACTACAACAACACCACTACTACTGCTACTACTGCTGCTACTACTACTACTACAATTACTACTAATAATACTACTACAACAGCACTACTACTACTACTACTACTACATTACTACTACTACTACTACTACTGCTACTACTACTACCACTAGTAATACTACTACTACTACAACAACACCACTACTACTGCTACTACTGCTACTACTGCTGCTACTACTACTACTACTACTACTACAACAATACTACTACTACTACTACTACTACTACAACAATACTACTACTACTACTACATTACTACTACTACTACTACTACAACAACACCACTACTACTGCTACTACTGCTGCTACTACTACTACTACAATTACTACTAATAATACTACTACAACAGCACTGCTACTACTACTACTATACTACCACTACTACTACTACAATACCACGGTAGTGTTGTACTCACGGTCTCCCACTTGTTGGTGATGTCCTGGGGTAAGAGGTTGGTGTAGGGGTTGACTCCTGATAGCTTGATGCCGTAGGTCTGAGCGATTTTTACGATCTCACTCTGGATGCCCATGGTGGCCATGCGCTCCTTATCAGCCTCTGGCAGGGTGGCCTTGAACTGGTCATGAGCTGTGATCAGAGACTGGAGAGGAGAGGGGAATGAGAGGAAGAGAGGAGAAGAGAAGGAGTGAGAATGGAGGGATGCAGTGGGAAGTAGTGATAAAGAGAGCGAGAGAAAAAGAGAGCGATATAAAGGCAAATAAAAAGAGAGAGTCGAGAGTCCATCACACAGTTAATGTTACAGTATGTTTTCTGCACACACACCCACACACACACACACACACACACACACACAGACCCACACACACTACACACACACCCACACACACAGACCCACACACACACAGACCCACACATACATGGATCTCCTCGGTGCTGTGGACGATGAACATGTCCTGCAGATCCTCCATGGCTCCGTCCATCCAGTTGTTGAAGGGCGCCGCCCTTTTGGCGAACTCCAGATACAGCTGGTCAATGGTCTCCCACAGTTTCTCCACACGCTGAAAAACATATTACTATTACTACTACTACTACTACTACTACTACTACTACTACTACTACTACTACTACTACTACTACTACTACTACTACTACTACTACTACTACTACTACTACTACTATAACTCCAGGTTTCTCCACACACTGGGAAAGACCAGGACAAGATTTAACATCAGTAAAACAAAAGTGTGTGTACCTACTGTTCGGTAAGCTGCTTTGGATAAAGGTATGTGTGTTTGTATGTGTGTGTACCTCCAGGGAGTCCCTTCTCTTCTGGGTGAGGGTTCCCAGGTTGTCCCACTGGTCACAGATGCCCTGACAGCGGGTGTTCACTGAGGACGCATCATGGTAGTCCAGCTCACTGGGAGAGGAACACACTGATCACTATCACTGATCACATCATGGTAGTCCAGCTCACTGGGAGAGGAACACTCTGATCACTATCACTGATCACATCATGGTAGTCCAGCTCACTGGGAGAGGAACACTCTGATCACTATCACTGATCACATCATGGTAGTCCAGCTCACTGGGAGAGGAACACTCTGATCAGTATCACTGATCACATCATGGTAGTCCAGCTCACTGGGAGAGGAACACACTGATCACTATCACTGATCACATCATGGTAGTCCAGCTCACTGGGAGAGGAACACACTGATCACTATCACATCATGGTAGTCCAGCTCACTGGGAGAGGAACACTCTGATCACTATCACTGATCACATCATGGTAGTCCAGCTCACTGGGAGAGGAACACTCTGATCACTATCACTGATCACATCATGGAAGTCCAGCTCACTGGGAGAGGAACACACTGATCACTATCACTGATCACATCATGGAAGTCCAGCTCACTGGGAGAGGAACACACTGATCACTATCACTGATCACATCATGGTGGTCCAGCTCACTGGGAGAGGAACACTCTGATCACTATCACTTCTATTACATACTTCTATCCCTGCTATCCCTTTTTCTTTACTATGTTTATCACTTCTTCCATCGCTCCCTCCCTCCTGCGTTCCTCCACACCGCCCTCTCATCGTCCCTCCCTCCTTCCTTCTCCCTCCTCCCTCTCTCCTCCCCTCCTTACTTGAGTTCCTGTGCGATAGCAGCAATCTGTTCCACTCTGTCCTGGTGTGCTGCCAGGTCAGACTCAAAGGCCTCGTGTTTCCTCATCAGAGCCCTGATCTCCATCAGAGAGGCTGACTCATAGTCCTTCATGGACAGCAGCTCCTCCTTACCTGGACATACACGGACATGGACACGTACACACAGTTTATACTCCATCACAGAGGCTGACACAGTTGTTCTCCCCAGCTGCCTCCCCTTTTCTCTCTATATCTCTCCCCTTCTATCTCCCCATCTCCCCTCCTCTCTCTCTCTCTCTCCATCTCCCCTCCTCTCTCTCTCTCTCCCTCTCCCATCTCCTTTCCCTCTCTCTGTTATTACCTGAGGTCCAGGACTGGTGCAGGGAACACTTCTGCTTGAACTTCTCAGCCAGGTGGTCCAGTCTCTCAAGACGTCTGATCTCAGTAAGAAGCCACTCCTCATATCCCTTCTCCACCTGCTCCAGACCCTTCCAGGCGTTGGCTATGTCCTGGGGGAGGAGAGGAGAAGGGAGGGGGAGGGGAGGTATAACATGGGTGATTAGTTGGCTGATAAGTTGTCACAACTAATGTCAAGTATGTATTTATATTGTATTTATATAGTTTTTACTGATATCCACATGGGAGTCAAAGACACTGAAATACATTGATATTACAATACATAACCATTTTTTATGACAATATTTACATTTACGGGACTCAAAGAGTTTTGTTGATTGATTTGCATAAATAGGGCATGGTCAAATCTTTATATCTCTTAGTCCTGACCTGTAGTATGAAGAGCGGCTCTACCATAAGTTATTGACTATTGTGAGGTTGGTGGAGCAGTCAGATATCTAGGAGGTTATTCTTAAAACTCCACCACCACTGTACATTAGCTGCTTTTATGAATAAACTGGGCTCAATATGACGATGAGAGGGCTACCAGTACAGTGCCACATGGACATGGTGTGGGACGTCACCTACCGAGACCATCTTTCCCTCGGAGGGCATGAAGGCGGGCCGGTTGCTCAGCCTCAGCTTGGTCTGCAGGGTGTTGAAGTTGATCTCTAGCTGACACTTCTCCTGGACGCGGGGCGGCTTGTGGACGCGGCGGTAGTCCCTGAAGTCTTCCAGCTTCTGCTGCATGGCCCTCATGTGCTGCTCCGCCGTGCGGTTCTCCAGCCACGGGATGGTTTTGCGGATCCACTCCAGCAGCTAGGTAAAGGTCAGGGGTGAAGTAGTTAAAGGTCAGAGGTGAGGTTGAAGAATCACACAGGTTGTACAGCTCATATACAACACTTTTAACACATAGATATTTTTTCTGCAGTGTTAACTAGGCCTTTACATCTCATACCTATTATCATAAGAAGGTACATGGAAATGCTTCTCTGGATGGGCTTTGGAAAGTAACATTAACACTGACCTCACTGGCCAGCTTTTCATACTCCTCCATGAGTTTCTCATTCTCCTGGTTCACAGCCAGCACTTTACAAATCCTGTTAGCTGCTGTCTCAGCCTGAGAGAGAGAGAGATACAGAGAGAGACAGAGAGTGACATAATCAGACAGAGACAGAGAGAGAGAGAAAGATAGAAAGAGAAAGAGAAAAAGAAATAGAGAGAAAGAAAGAAAGATATATATATATAGAGAGAGAGAGAGAGAGAGAGAGAGAGAGAGAGAGAGAGAGAGAGAGAGAGAGAGAGAGAGAGAGAGAGAAAAAGAGAGAGAGAGAGAAAAAGAGAGAGAGAGAGAGAGAGGAAAAGAGAGAGAGCGCGCGAGAGAGAGAGAGAGAGAGAGAGAGAGAGAGAGAGAGAGAGAGAGAGAGAGAGAGAGAGAGAGAAAGAGAGAGAGAGAGAAAAGGAGAGAGAGAGAAAGAAAAAAAATAAAGAGAGAGAGTTGTGAATCTTAGATCTGTGTTCCTGTTTCTCCCATGAGGCCGGCAGAGACAGTGGAAGTTGTGAGTTACCTGCTCAGCGCCAGCGAAGGCATGGTAGAAGCAGGACACGTAAGTCATGATGGCCTTCTCATCAGGTTTGGGGGTGTTCACAATATCTGAGGGGTGAGAGACAGGGAGAAGAACTCAGAGACATGAAGTTAACTAAGACAATACAACTCCAGTGAAATCACTGGAGAGCAGAGGCGGCTGGTGAAGGGAGGAAGGCTCATACTAATGGCTGGAATGGAGTGAATGGAATGGTATAAAACACATGGAAACCAGGTGTTTGAAGTGTTCAATACCATTCCATTAATTCCGTTCGTTCCAGCCATTACTATGAGCCCGGCCTCTCCAGTTAAAGTGCCACCAGCAACCACTACTGCAGAGAGTCGGCAGAGACAAATGCTAGGGTTGAACATTTCCTGAAACATTCCCAAAATTCCATGGTTTGACAGAAAGCCTGATTGAAAAATAGACTCACCTTCAGCGTCGAGCATCTTGGGGATGTCCAGGAACTTCTCAGCCACCTCGAAGGCAGTGTTGAGGTTACCAATGGGGTCATCCTGTTAGGGAAACACACAGACAGAGAGAGAGATTTACATGGACACATAGAGAGAAAGATATAGGCCAAGGGTTGTTGGTTCAATTCCCACTGGGGCCACCCATACAAAAATGTTTATGCATGTAAGTAACTTTGGATAAAATCATCCGCTAAATGGCATATATTATATCTATGACATAGATTATTATGATATATTTTTTTATTTAACCATAATCTATCTAGGCAAGTCAGTTAAGAACAAATTCTTATTTACAATGACGGCCTACACCGGACAAACCTGGACGACGCTGGGCCACAGAAAACAAGATAACGGGGAATAGAGATATAGAGAAATGATAAAAACTAGTAAGAGACTGTGACTGGTTTCGACAATAGTGGACTCTAAGAGGAGGGGGCGGGGGGGGAGGGGGGGGGGGAGGGGGGGGGGGGCACCTTTCTCAGTTTGGAGTAGTCAATGAGGTCAGGTCTGTGTCTGTGGATCAGGGCACACAGTGCCAGGCCATCCTTCCAACTGAATCAGTCACCCACAGGAGGACAGGAGAGGAGGAGGAGGAGGAGGAGGAGGAGGACCCAAAGGGAGGGAGAGAGGGAAGAGGAGAGGAGAGGAGGAAAGAAGGAGGGATGAGGAGAAAATACAGATGGAGAAAAGAGGAGAACAAAGAACAGGAAGAAGACAGAATACAAGAGAGGAGAGGAAAATCATTAGGAAACTGTTGGAGGAAAAGAAAAAGATGAAAGTATGACAGAGATGACCACAGGGTGGCGCCCCGGGCTCACCTGATGTGGAAGTTCTGAACGTTAACGTTCCTGTAGGGGGCAGTCTTCCTCTGGCACCACAGAAGAAGACCCTCCTTAGCAGAGGTCTCTGCATGGGGGGAGACAGAGGAGAGGCAGGGGGGAGAGGGGGGAGGCAAGGAGGAGACAGGGGGGAGAGAAGGAGGAGACAGGGGGGGAGAGAAGGGGGAGGCAGGGTGGAGACAGGGGGGGAGAGAAGGGGCAGGCAGGGGGGAGGACAGACGGGGAGGCAGGGGGAGATAGTGTTATCTTAAAGAAGTAGGCTAAATATGCTCCCTATGCAGTTAAGCTTAGTGACCTGTGTGTGCGCGCGTGTTTCTGTGGAGCATATGCAAAGTGTGTTTGTAACGGAGGCTTGAGTAATAATTTGAGTATTATACATGTGTTAACAGTCTGTATTAAACTGAGTGTAGGCTATACGGTCACCTAGTTGTTCTGCTATAAGTATCATGGTTATTTTGAGTTCGCCACATGTAGAATGTGTCTAAACCGTGAGCCTACGATGCCTTTATGAACGTGTGTGTAATTCTATTAATGTGTTGATATGTTAGTTGCAGGCATATGTATAGTGTTGTATAGTGCATGCAGACAGTTGGGTTATTGAGCTATGATCCACCTGGTCAGAAAATAAAATCTGGAGGTGTGGCTTAGTAGGGGCGTGTCTTTAAGATATATATATATATATATCATATAAGGAAATCAGTCATTAGGCCATAATCTATGGATTTCACATGATTGGGCAGGGGCGCAGCCATGAGTGGGCTTGGGTGGGCATAGGCCCAACCAATGGGAAGCCAGTCCCAGTCAATCAGAATGAGTTTTTCACACACAAAAGGGCTTTATTACAGACAGAAATCTTCCTCAGTTTCACCAGCTCTCCGGGTGGCTGGTCTCAGACCATCCCGCATGTGTAGGCCATTTGGACGTACTGCCAAATTCTCTAAAATTACGTTGAAGTCGGCTTATAGTAGAGAAGTTAACATGAAATTCTCTGGCAACAGCTCTGGTGTACATTCCTGCAGTCAGCATGCCAATTGCACACTCCTTCAAAACTTGAGAAATCTGTGGCATTGTGTTGTGTGACACAACTGTACATTTTAGAGTTGTTTTTTATTGTCCCCAGCACAAGGTGCACCTGTATAATGATCATGCTGTTTAATCTGCTTCTTGATATGCCACACCTGTCAGATGGATGGATTATCTTGGCAAAGGAGAAATGCTCACTAACAGGGAGGTAAAATAATGTGTGTACAAAATTTAAGAGAAATAACCTTTTTATGCATATGGAACATTTCCGGGATCTTTTATTTTATCTCATGAAACATGGTACTAACACTTCACACGTTGAGTTTATATTTTTGATCAGTATATATTAAAATATGTAATGTGCAAAAATAGGGACATTTAACATAACTGTGTATAAACATAACATGATGAACAGGAACAACATGTACTCTCACGGGTTAAGTTTGTACAATGCAAATTAAAACAATATCTTTGCACATTACATATTTTTTTTATATATAATGAATAACATTATTATTTAAATATTATAAGAAAGTAGCAACTATCCCAACATTGGGATATACTGCACTTAAGGAACTCATATTATTGTGTAAACTTGTCAGTGCTCAACCTTAACATATGTTGACAATACAACAGAACAGATTAACCGGAACGGTATTTACTATCAAGGGTGGCCAAAAATAACTATCTGAAAGCCACGCCCCTACTAAGCCACACCTCCACTCTTCTGATTTGACCCAGTGGGTCATAGCTCAATAACCTAGCATTAACAACCCAACTTAAAGAAAACAATGGGTTGTTTGTGACCCAACTGGCTGAATCCAAATAATCAAATGTGTGTTCTGTCCAATATTTACACAAATTGGGTTGTTTATAAGCTAGCATTTTTTAGTATAGCGTATGACATTTTTAATGTATAGCGTATGAATAGACAGTGTTACTGTGTGTCTAATAGCTGTGTTAGCCTATGTAGACAATGTATGTACACTTCAACTGTGTTTATGTTCAGTGCGTGCATCGGTTTGGAGATGGTGTTTATGAGTTTATGACGAGTGGAACCGAGGAGAAATGTGTGGTAACAAAGTTGTAAAACTGTATTTTTTAAGATGAATTGATGTTTCAGATCCAAGAGTTATCTTTTTCCAATTCCACGCCTGCACACACACACACACACACACACACACACGCACACACACATACACACACATACACACACACACACACACACACAGACCCTCCACAGAGATGTCCTGGATGGCAAAGCGCAGGATGATAGTCCAGATCATTCCCAGGGTCATCTTTGTGTTACCGTCAACGATCTCTGCAAGCCAATCACAGAGGCCCGTCAGAAACCATGGCAACATGGAGCACAGGCTAAAACTCAGTCTATGCTGACCTACTGATCAGTTGTCTCTCAGATATAATACCTCACTATCTTTAAACAAGTGCATTCATGTATTTTATTTTACTTTAGTACTTCTAGGTCAGATCTCCTTTGTTAAATGGGACTAGAACTACAAATAAAAGATATATACAAAATTAAGTCTCACCCTCAGCTCCTATGGACACCAGCTTGACTCCCTTGCTGCAGATGAAGTCCAGGGCTTTGTTCACGTTGGCAATCTTGTGGAAACGCATCTTGCCTTTGTCAGGTTTGGGAAGTCTCTCACCTGTATACAATCAAAAAAGTTAACTTTAAAAACGTTCACTCTCTGCAACCCAACATTATTGGTGAAGTGTTACTCAATTAAGAGAGGTCTGTCTCCATTCATTTCAGCTCAGATGCTGCTGTATTTGACCGCATGCCATCTTAAAGTGACTCAACGATGACTTAGCATAGATTTAAAGTGACTCAACGGTGACTTAGCATAGATTTAAAGTGACTCAACAGTGACTTCAAGTGACTCAACAATGACTTTAAGTGGCTTAAGAGTGACCTGAGTGACTTAAGTGACTTAAGAGTGACTCCCCTCCACTGTGACTTAAATGACTTGCCAGAGACTCAATAGTGACTTAAATGACTTAACAGTGACATAATGTTACTTTTTAGAGTGACTTAGAAGTGATTTAACGTGACTTAAGAGTCAGACCCACCTGAGATGACCTCCAGTAGCAGCATGAGCTTGAGTCCATTCCTGAAGTCATCCTCGATGTTCTCGATCTGTGTCCCTGCCTTCCTCAAGTGGGAGTTACACCAAGCTGTGAAAGTCTGGGAGGGAGGAAGACAAAGGGAGTAGGGAGGAGAAAAAAAGGGATGAAAGTTGTCAATAAATAAATGAATCATCTCTCTCAAACAGACAGACAGAGACTGAGCCTCAATGACAATGCCCGACCAGACCAACAGAAGCCAACTTGAACCCCGTCCCACACTGATAAACAACTTCTAAATAATCAGAAACAAATAAACAGAAACAAACAAACAAATGCTCTAATCTAAGCACTCCCTTCAAAGGTGCAGACTGGTCAGTGTTTTGTTTGTCTGGCAACACCACATATATAACTTTGTTACAGCATTACTGTGCTGCTCTGTGTCTGTGCTAATAAAAAAAGGGAAGGGGTTTATTTATGTAAGATCTTCTCTTATGGTATCATGCTCTGTTAGCGTCTCTGTCCCCAAAATGTTTTAGCCGTTGGTTATCAAAGTGGCCTTAAGCCAAAATATGCATATATTTATTGCTGCAATAAAAAAAGATATCTATCTATCTGTCACTCAACTGATAATGAAACCCTGGGGTAGAGTCATTTTCACTGATGAATCCCCTTTCCGATTGTTTGGGCCATCCGGAAAACACCTTGTCCGGAGAAGACAAGGTGAGCGCTACCATCAGTCCTGTGTCATGCCAACAGTAAAGCATCCTGAGACCATTCATGTGTGGGGATGCTTCTCAGCCAAGGGAGTGGGCTCACTCACAATTTTTGCCTAAGAACACAGCCATGAATAAAGAATGGTACCAACACATCCTCCAAGAGCAACTTCTCCCAACCATCCAAGAACAGTTTGGTGACGACCAATGCCTTCTCCAGCATGATGGAGCACCTTGCCATAAGGCAAAAGGGATAACTAAGTGGCTTGGGGAACAAAACATCGACATTTTGGGTCCATGTCCAGGAAACTCCCCAGACCTTAATCCCATTGAGAACTTGTGGTCGATCCTCAAGAGACGGGTGGACAAACAAAAACCCACAACTTCTGACAATCTCCAAACATTGATTATGCAAGAATGGCCTGCCATCAGTCAGGATGTGGCCCAGACGTTAATTGACAGCATGCCAGGGCAGATTGCAGAGGTCTTGAAAAAGAAGGGTCAACACTGCAAATATTGACTCTTTGCATAAACTGAATGTCATTGTCAATGAAAGCCTTTGACACTTATGAAATACTTGTAATTATCATTCAGTGTACCATAGTAACTACTGACATAAAGATCTAAGAACACTGAAGCAGCAAACTTTGTGGAGACCAATACTTGTGTCATTCTCAAAACTTTTGACCACGACTACTGTGTACAGTAGTACCAGCAGTAGCGGAACGACCAACTACAGAGGAGTGTGTGGGAGAGAGAGAGAAAAAAGATTCCATTAATCAGTAATGAAGCACGATGTGTGGTTTGATACAGAACACAAAGGCAGAGTTCTCCATTAATGCAGTGTGTGTGTGTGTGTGTGTGTGTGTGTGTGTGTGTGTGTGTGTGTGTGTGTGTGTGTGTGTGTGTGTGTGTGTGTGTGTGTGTGTGTGTGTGTGTGTGTGTGTGTGTGTGTGTGTGTGTGTGTGTGTGTGCGTGTGCGTGTGTACTCGGCAGAGCCGAGAGCAATTTAGCCATGACAGAAAGAGAGAGAAGAGGAAGAAGGAGACAGATTCAGAAAGACAGAGAGAGAGAGAGAGAGAGGGAGAGAGAGAGAGAGAGACAGAGAGAGAGAGAGAGAGAGAGAGAGACAGGCAGAAAATACAAATGTGATCCTATTCCCTACATAGTGCACTACTTTTGACAAGAGCCCTATGGGGAGACGGGACCTGAACCACAGTCCTGTCCCAGCAGGTGTTCCCCGCCCAATCCCTACTGACCAAAACCCACACTCTTTACATCTGCGCATGACCAAATATAGACAGGCTCCATGTACAGACCACACAGCCTGCTAGGCTAGCTAGACCACCAGACCAGAGTCTGCTGGAGAACAGGGGAGGGAGGGAGGAAGGGAGGGAGGGAGGGAGGGGTAAAAGGGAAGAGGAGGGGGTGAAGGAAGGGGAAAAGTGAGGAGGAAGAGAGGAGAGGGAGGCTAAATCGGGTAGCCATGGGACACCAGTAGAGACAGCTGAGAAGGCAGGATTCCTAAGACTATCAGAGTCAAAGAGGGAGAGAAGGAGAGAGATTAACTTATGAGAGAATGAGTGATGTCAAAACAAACTGGGTTTTTGGTGACCTCAGTTCAACATTTTACATACGCTCTTATCCAAAGTGATATACTTTCTTCATTCTGGTCCCCCATGGGAATCAAACCGACAATCCCGGCGTTGCAAGCACCATGATGTACCAACTGAGCCACACGGGACATTCAGATGCATGTGCTTTTAGGATTCACAGAAATGGTGTGAGAACAAAATAACACATTGCCTTTAAACATGAGACATTGGGATATCCTGCCTCTCAAATACAGGAAATCATTAGAAAGATGGCCGACTTAAAATCAAGTGAAGGCCTATTAAGAACACTTGAGTACAAAACACTATTAATTGGACTGAAGAGGTCATACAGCAGAGATATCCATTCTAACCCATTATCTCATGTCTTAGCATTGACAGTCTGTAGTCAACTAGAGTGCTATGACTTATCCTCTATCTCCCCTTCCCCAACTCCTGTTCTGTTCTGTGTCCCCCCTTTTACTCAGTAACCCCCCTATTGATCTCCCCCTTTTACTCAGTAACCCCCCCTATTCCTCTCCCCCTTTACTCAGTAACCCCCCCTATTCCTCTCCCCCTTTTACTCAGTAACCCACCCTATTCCTCTCCCCCTTTACTCAGTAACCCACCCTATTCCTCTCCCCCTTTACTCAGTAACCCCCCCTATTCCTCTCCACCTTTACTCAGTAACCCCCCCTATTCCTCTCCCCCTTTACTCAGTAACCCCCCCTATTCCTCTCCCCCTTTACTCAGTAACCCACCCTATTCCTCTCCCCCTTTACTCAGTAACCCCCCCTATTCCTCTCCACCTTTACTCAGTAACCCCCCCTATTCCTCTCCCCCTTTACTCAGTAACCCCCCTATTCCTCTCTCCCTTCTCCTCTCTGTCCCACTGTCTCCCCCTGTCCTCTGTCCCACTATCTCCCCCTCTCCTCTGTCCCACTGTCTCCCCATCTCCTCTGTCCCACTGTCTCCCCATTTCCTCTCTGTCTACCACTGTCTCACCCTCTCCTCTGTCCCCCGTCTCCCCATCTCCTCTGTCCCACTGTCTCCCCATTTCCTCTCTGTCTCCACTATCTCCCCCTCTCCTCTGTCCCGTTGTCTCCCCCTCTCCTCTCAGTCCTACTCTCTCCCCCTCCCCTCTCCTTTCTCCCCTTCTCCCTGTCCCCCCACCCCCTTTCCCCTCATCTCCACCTGTTGAGCTGCCCCTGGGCACGCACACAGACAGACAGACAGACAGACAGACAGACAGACAGACAGACAGACAGACAGACAGACAGACAGACAGACAGACAGACAGACAGACAGACAGACAGACAGACAGACAGACAGACAGACAGACAGACAGACAGACAGACAGACAGACAGACAGACAGACACACACACACACACACACACACACACACAGAGTCATCCTGCTAAATGCCTGTCATTACTCAGGGAGAGGGGGGCAGTGGAGTGGGGGTGCCTTATGACCCTCAGCACACACACACACACCTCTCTTCCCATCCCAGACGTAGACCCTGACACCACCTGTCTGTCAAGAATGTGATGCAACCACTTTAAGAGTCAATTTATGTTTGATCTAAAAATGTGGTTGGAGGCTCCATATTTATTTATTTATTTATTTATTCACTTTTATTTAACCAGGTAGGCCAGATGAGAACAAGTTCTCATTTACAACTGCGACCTGGCCAAGACAAAGCAAAGCAGTGCGACAAAAACAACAACAACACAGAGTTGCACATGGGATAAACGAACGTACAGTCAATAACACTATAGAAGATCTATATACAGTACAGTGAGTGGAAATGTAGTAAGATTAGGAAGCTAAGGCAATAAATAGGCCCTAGTGGTGAAATAGTTAAAATTTAGCATCAACACTGGAGTGATAAATGTGCAGATGATGATGTACAAATATGCCTTTGGTGCGGGCAGAGATACTGGGGTGCAAATGAGCACAAATAACAGGATAGGGATGAGGTAGTTGGGGTGGGCTATTTACAGATGGGCTGTGTACATGAAGGGTGTGGAGGGTATGGAGGGTGTGATGCAATTGCGGAGCCTCCGGAGGCATGTAGAGGCCAAATTGAGCTCCGTACTGCAAATGTAATAAAAACTGTTCTGTAGGAATGAGTGCAGTAGGCCTAATACATTATCACAGCATATTGGCTATATGCCTGGCTTGACAATATTGTTCTTCTCAGACCAGATTATATGTCAAGACTTGAGCTTTGATAACAAAATAGATCAGCATAAATTGAAATAGTTTGCAATTAATTAGCTTTTTTATTTTACTTGACTGACGGTACTTGCATCTGATGGTCATGGTGCTTTCAAGACAACTGGGAACTCGGGGGGAAAAACAAGTTCAAATCATGACATCGGTAATCTTCAGGTCGGAAAATCGGAGCTCTAGAAAGATTTCCGACTTGGAATTCCGAGTTGGACAACCGTTCAAAACAATTTTCCAGTCAAATCTCATTTTTTACCGAGTTCCCATTAGTCTTGAATGCACTGAAGTCTGAGATTTCCGAGTTCAGCATTAGTCTCAGTGGAAGGAGGGAGAGAGCAGCAGAGGGTCTGCCTCTCACGGTCCCTGCCCTCTCCTCCTTTCCGGTGTGCAGGGCTTCTGAATCAAGTGCACCTATCGCCAACAGAGGAACACAAATAAGAAAAAAGGAGCGCAGGCCTTTATCGTTGGCTTTTCTACAGAAATGTTTGGTGATCGACTAGGAATGCCTTGAAGATCGACCTGTAGATCGCAATTGACTGGTTGGTGACCACTGATCTACATGGATGTGTTGGGCGGAGTCCCCACAATCAAAAATGGGCTTGTGTAGACATTGGATTATGAACTATCCCTTTAACACATAGCTGTAAGTCCAAACCAAACGAACCCTGATTACAGCTGTAAGTCCAAACCAAACAAACCCTGATTATAGCTGTAAGTCCAAACCAAACTAACCCTGATCCAGCTGGTTGCTAATGCTAACATCCAATTCCAGATTCCATATGCTGTTTATATCCTCTTACTAATAACAGGACAGGAGTATTCCTGTATCAGCTCAACTCAACAGCACGGTAAAAATAGTCTGGCAACAATGTCTGCAGGGCTAGCTGCTGTGTGTGTGTCTGTGTTCTATAGTGTGCTGTCCTGTCTGTCCTGTTCTATAGTAATGTGTTGTCCTGTCCCTCCTGTTCTATAGTAATGTGTTGTCCTGTCCCTCCTGTTCTATAGTAATGTGCTGTCCTGTCCCTCCTGTTCTATAGTAATGTGCTGTCCTGGCCCTCCTGTTCTATAGTAATGTGTTGTCCTGTCCCTCCTGTTCTATAGTAATGTGTTGTCCTGTCCCTCCTGTTCTATAGTAATGTGCTGTCCTGTCCCTCCTGTTCTATAGTAATGTGCTGTCCTGTCCCTCCTGTTCTATAGTAATGTGTTGTCCTGTCCGTCCTGTTCTATAGTAATGTGCTGTCCTGTCCCTCCTGTTCTATAGTAATGTGTTGTCCTGTCCCTCCTGTTCTATAGTAATGTGTTGTCCTGTCCCTCCTGTTCTATAGTAATGTGCTGTCCTGTCCCTCCTGTTCTATAGTAATGTGCTGTCCTGTCCCTCCTGTTCTATAGTAATGTGTTGTCCTGTCCCTCCTGTTCTATAGTAATGTGTTGTCCTGTCCCTCCTGTTCTATAGTAATGTGTTGTCCTGTCCCTCCTGTTCTATAGTAATGTGTTGTCCTGTCCGTCCTGTTCTATAGTAATGTGCTGTCCTGTCCCTCCTGTTCTATAGTAATGTGCTGTCCTGTCCCTCCTGTTCTATAGTAATGTGCTGTCCTGTCCGTCCTGTTCTATAGTGTGCTGTCCTGTCCCTCCTGTTCTATAGTAATGTGCTGTCCTGTCCGTCCTGTTCTATAGTGTGCTGTCCTGTCCCTCCTGTTCTATAGTAATGTGCTGTCCTGTCCCTCCTGTTCTATAGTAATGTGTTGTCCTGTCCGTCCTGTTCTATAGTAATGTGTTGTCCTGTCCCTCCTGTTCTATAGTAATGTGCTGTCCTGTCCCTCCTGTTATATAGTAATGTGCTGTCCTGTCCCTCCTGTTCTATAGTAATGTGTTGTCCTGTCCCTCCTGTTCTATAGTAATGTGTTGTGTTGTCCTGTCCCTCCTGTTCTATAGTAATGTGTTGTCCTGTCCCTCCTGTTCTATAGTAATGTGTTGTCCTGTCCCTCCTGTTCTATAGTAATGTGCTGTCCTGTCCCTCCTGTTCTATAGTAATGTGTTGTCCTGTCCCTCCTGTTCTATAGTAATGTGTTGTCCTGTCCCTCCTGTTCTATAGTAATGTGTTGTCCTGTCCCTCCTGTTCTATAGTAATGTGTTGTCCTGTCCGTCCTGTTCTATAGTAATGTGCTGTCCTGTCCCTCCTGTTCTATAGTAATGTGTTGTCCTGTCCGTCCTGTTCTATAGTAATGTGCTGTCCTGTCCCTCCTGTTCTATAGTAATGTGCTGTCCTGTCAGGCTGCTGATGGTGTTTTTATAAGTTCAACATCCTCACACTTGGCTTACACACAGTCATGGACGCACACACACTGGGCTGAAGCACACCCACACACCCACACACACACACACACACCCACACACACACACACACACACACACACACACACACACACACACACACACACACTTACACATATTCACAATGCAATGCTATAAGCCCCACGGGGACCCCACCTGACCCCTAGTACATCCTAATATACTACTGAAGCTCAACCTGTAAAGTGTCAACAACCAACCAACTGACTAAACGACAGACTGTCACGACAACTACATCCATCATGAAAGCCATACCTTAGACAGCACAGCGCTTCACTCCAGGGGTGTATTCACTAGGAACCAAACAGAACCAAACGGAAGCAAATGGAAGCAAACGGAACTCTAGTCTTCGTTGTTTGAACTAATGATTACACCCCAGGTCCATGCCAACTCCATCACTAACAACTCCACCAATTACTAACAAGTCCACCTATCACTAGCAACTCCATCTATCACTAACAACTTCATCTATCACTAGCAACTCCATCTATCACTAACAACTTCATCTATCACTAACAACTTCATCTATCACTAACAACTCCACCTATCCCTAGCAACTCCATCTATCACTAACAACTTCATCTATGATTATTATCCATAACTGGGCTAATAACTCACTAACTAGCAAAGGAAATGAACAAATGTGCACACGTAGCTACATGCATCTCTCTCATCTACTCACGACCTCATGCTGTAAACACAGTCCAGTTCAAAGTGAATGGCACAGATGCATTATGGCAATGGTCTATTTACATATAGGCCTACTGCAGATCTGATTGGTTATGGCGCACCAGTCTGTGTAGAGTATGGGTCATGCCTGTCAATGCAATAGAATCCTACTCTGATGCGTTCTGCCTAAAACAAAATCTCTTGCATAGTTAGTTTTGCATACTAAGTCTTGCAAAGTTTGTTTTGTTTCGGTATGTTGCATTGAAAGTGGTTAATATTGTGTTGATTCGATCACAAGTAAAGGGAAACGTTGATAGTGTT
This sequence comes from Thymallus thymallus, assembly GCA_023634145.1. NCBI lineage: Eukaryota > Metazoa > Chordata > Actinopteri > Salmoniformes > Salmonidae > Thymallus > Thymallus thymallus. The sequence continues at coordinate 7,376,369 of CM042423.1, forward strand.
ATATATTGGGGAAAACTCTAGAAAGTTGAAATTCAATCTCATGCTTCTCTGCGTGCACTGATATTTCTGCTGCGCACACATGCAGCTTAGAGGGGACGTTGCTTATGAGTTCGTATATTAATGTCTATGAGTTCATGTTAAAAGGGCAGCTTAACCCTTTTTCAACATCAAATTCAACTATGTACAGGCAAAGGTTAGTAAAATGTGTCGAAATCACATGATGCACACACATCTTTTTGACTTGGTCTAGCTGTGCTAGAGGTAACCGGTTGTCACAGGGCTCTACCAGATTAAGTTCACTACCAGATTAAACACAGAAGTGTGACTTTTCATTGATGCGCTGTCATTTACTATAGACATTTAGCCTTTGTAGCAGAGTCGGATTATTAATATTATTTTGTCCAAGTAAGATCTGTACAATTCGTAAAAACTCAACTCCTGATCCAGGTTTCTTCATCACTGCCTGCACTGTAAATACTGTAGATACCACCTATTGTTGCACTTTATCTACAGTCTCAACTGTTTATGCTCCACACCAACTAAATCACATGCTGAGTGTCTTGATAGAGCAACAATAGACATACTATTTTTCATTTTTTTTGATAGCTGACAAAGATTTGTCAATACTTATATTACCAGTTGTCAGTGGTCTTTATGTGAAATGTCAATAACGGTCAACTCTATTTCAATGAGTTTCATTAGACAGTATAAGTTAGGGGAGGGGAAGGGGGCTAGGCCATACAACAGGTGTGACAGAATGTGGAGAGACACCCCACCCCCCTCCCCGCATCCCCACATCCCTCCATCCCCCCCATCCCCTCATGAGGGTTTTAAATATCCCCCTAATGGAGACCTGAAGCCTGAACTTGGTTGCCGCTGCCACCGGGACGCTTTGGGACGATGACATAAGAGCAGAACTGAGACCCCTAGCCCCCTAGCCCCCCTGCCCGTCCCAACCCACCTTCCAACCTCCAATTCCAGCAATTCCACTTCCCACGAATCCCAAACAACCATTGTGTCAAACATAATGGGACAGGAATAACACACATGATCAGATATTTCCCAATGCATTAGGGCTCGTTAATATTCACTATTACCAGATTCCTACAGATCCCCATAGCAACAGGGGTTGAGAAAAGTGTTCATTAATCTCTTGTCTTTTACCACACAAACATACCATGTACAGTATATGTGCTACCATGTGCATTGACAAAGACTGCAGAGGAAACCAAAGAGAGGCAGAACACTCCTCTCCTCTCTCTCTCTCTTTAGCCACTCTCCTCTCCCTAATCCCTTCATCCAACGGAGTGACACCAAGAGGAGACCAGGGGCCACTTACAGGCCTGTTAGGGCAGAGAGGCTGATGACACAGAGGCTGCGTCCCAAATGGCACCCTATTCCCTACTGCACTACTTTTGACCAGAGCCTGGGTCCTGGTCAAAAGCAGTGCACTATACCAGGGCCATTAGGGCTCTGGTCAAAGGTATGCACTATATAGAGAATAGGGTGTCTACATTTAGAGGCTAGCCCTCGCTGCCAGGCTGAATGAGTGCTTGTAGGGCAGTGGGCACACCTCTGCCAGCCCAACTCTGTCTCAGCTTCCAGTGAACCCCTGGGCACGAGGGCTGCCAACGCCAGACAACAGGTGGCACACCTGAAGAACCCCCCTCACACTCTCACGTCTGATTAATTTTGATTGAATCATTTTTTTACCAGGTAGGTTGACTGAGTGAGAGCATGTTCTCGTTTAAGGCAACAGCCATGCAGGGATAGAGATGGAAGAAAGCAGACATAGGTCTTTAGCTACAACACTTTACTGATACATCAGGATGAAGAATGCTGCACTTTTTCTTTAACTCTGATCTGAAAACAATTATTACACAGGAAATCTGAAATGGACAAAATTCTACTGGTTTACAGGGTGATGTTGTGTTCGTGTGTTGCTTATTTATGAGGCTGACCGTTTCAAGCCTTAGTACTGACTGATATTAAACACACTCGATCAAAGTGACAATACGTATGACAATACATATGACTATGACCAACACAACACATGGACCAGCAGAGAATCATACCAACAGTTACACATTACTAGCTGACATATTAATCAGCAGTTATTTCCATCTGTTTGCATCAGTGCTTTTATTAAAGGGCTACAGATGAAACACATTCCATTCCATTGTTCTATTCCAATCTATTAAACATCATTCTATTATACTGTATGTGATTCGGTTCTGTTCCATTCCGGTGTTTGACTGTTCTATTCTCTTCCTGCAGCTTAACTGAGTGATTCTAAGGTTAAATGTCAAACCCACTGGGCCATCCACTGGTCACTAAAGAACATGGACAGGGCATCTAGAGCAGAGCATGGCACGGCCTTCAGATTGCTTCAAAGTATGTGTGTGTGTGTGTTTGTGTGTGTTTGTGTGTGAAAGAGAGAGCGAGAGAGAGAGAGAGAAAGAGAGAGAGAGAGAGAGAGAGAGAGAGAGAGTGAGAGAGAGGGAGAGAGAGAGAGGGGGGAGGCTTTGGAAGGACGGGCAGTGAAGGGAGGTTAATTAATGTGCCCTGGGCTCTGTGATTAATGATTGCAGGGGGATAAATTGGTTAAAGGTAGGATTTACAGCTGAGCGCCTGTCTTATATAACCATTAGGAAGTAAACACAAGACAGATCATAGATCAGATCATGACCTTCCTTTAGTCTTTTACTTCCTGATGTCACAGGCCCCAATATCCTGAGCCGTGACTTGTGACCAATCACGAATCTCTCATCTACTACAGCCAACCACTGGGACTATACCCAGGCACCTGTTACTGTGACAACACCCAATCACAGCTGTTGTAACTGCCAGACTGAGCATTATCATGCTGTCAAATGTGAATGTGAATGTGAATATTACCAAACCCTATGTAAGAGATATGCCATTTATATTTTCAGTATGAATATTACCGAATGCAATGTAAGAGATGTGCCATATATATTTTCAGTGTGATGTGTCATGCCATTGATGCAGTATTCCAAGTGTTAAAGAGATTGACATATAGATTGACAAATTTGTAACATATTGTATGAATTGGAATCTGAAACACACTGTATGACACAAATACTTTTTTTCAGAATGCAACATATAATATGAAATGGATTACATTGTGCACAATTTTCAGGGACCCGTTTTTGCTTGTGAACTGCTTCTTTCAAAACTACTGTCTGAAGTTATACAAAACCTCTTTAAAGAGAGGTGTGACTATAAAGTGTCAGTGTAACTGTTGTTGCTGAGTAATAATAACCACCAAACTCCTCTGAGCTATCAGTTCTGTTCTGTTATGACCTCATAAAACAGGATTCTGATATCAGATTATACACACGCACACAGGTTTTTACTGCCGAATGTGGCTTCACTAACAAGAGGGAGACTTGCTAAATATCAGTAGTAAGACCATTTATATCTAAACATCCACAATGAATAATACAGCTATTGTAAGACTTCATTTGTCCATATTCACCTTTGATACACAGAGTAAAGCATGACAGAACTTCAATCCCTTTCCTCCTCCCTCCCTCCCTCCCTCCCTCCATCCTCTCTTCTTTCTCCCTATGGATTGTGACACCTCAGTGTATCTCATTACCAGACCATGGAATACCTATGTGACCTCAAGTCGTACCTCCCCCATGGAGGAGGACCCACAGAACACACACACACACACACACTGACACACACTCATACACACGTACAAATACTCAGAATGACATACAAACGGATGCTGTTTCACACACACACACATACACACACACACACGCACACACACACACACACACACATACACAGCACACACAAACTCCACAGTACACACACACACACACACACATAGTACACACACACACACACACACAGTACACACACACTCCACAGTACACACACACATACACAGTACACACACACTCCACAGTACACACACACTCCACAGTACACACACACACATACACACACACACTCCACAGTACACACACACACACACTCCACAGTATACACACACACATACACAGTACACACACACACTCCACAGTACACACACACACTCCACAGTACACACACACATACACAGTACACACACACACATACACAGTACACACACATACACAGTACACACACACACACACACACACACACACACACACACACACACATACACAGTACACACACTCCACAGTACACACACACTCCACAGTACACACACACACACATACACAGTACACACACATACACAGTACACACACATACATACACAGTACACACATAATACATACATACACAGTACATACACTCCACAGTACACACACTCCACAGTACACACACTCCACAGTACACACACATTCCACAGTACACACACATTCCACAGTACACACACACTCCACAGTACGCACACACTCCACAGTACGCACACACTCCACAGCCCTTCCTGCAGCCTCCCAGGACTCCTAGCTCCACTAAGGTAGTTTATAGAAGCCTCCCTACATGGACACAGCTTCTGGAATAGCAACTGCCATCTGATCTCACTACAAGTGTTCTGTCTCTCTCTCACCACGTCTACACACACACTCTCTGTTCTGTTGGCCAGTACAGTTCTGTCTTGCATTCACTTGCAGTGCAGGCAGTGTCAACGGCAGTGCAGGCAGTGTACTGACGGACATCTTGTATCCGTGAACAACGTATTCTCAAGCAAGTACACTGCATGGCAAAAAGTATGTGGACACCTGCTCATTCTGAAATCATGAGCAATGATATGGAGTTGGTCTCCCCTTTGCTGCTATAACAGCCTCCACTCTTCTGGGAAAGGCTTTCCACTAGATGTTGGAACATTGTCATTCTACTGCCACTAGTTGTCTATGGCAACGGGTGTGTCTGAAATAGCCGGTGTCCATGTAGTGTACCATGTAGTGTACCATGTAGTGTACCATGTAGTGTACCATGTAGTGTGCCATGTAGTGTACCATGTAGTGTACCATGTAGTGTGCCATGTAGTGTACCATGTAGTGTACCATGTAGTGTGCCATGTAGTGTACCATGTAGTGTACCATGTAGTGTGCCATGTAGTGTACCATGTAGTGTACCATGTAGTGTACCATGGAACTCTGGTCCCACATCTGTTTATGCTGCCTTTAGTCCAGTGGTAGAAACACTCAGTGAGTCATATACTCAACATCTTTTCATAACACATTGTATAAGCTGGTCACTAGCTCCCAACCCTAACCCTAAACCTAATTCTAACCCTAACCTTAATTCTAACCCCCTAGAAATAACATTTGACCTGGTTGGGACTTTGACCTCTGTTCCCCACAAGTATAGTTAAACATGTCCACACATTCAAACTCATCACATACACAGCTGCTAGTCACTTTACCCCTACCTATATGTACACTACATACAGTGCCTTCAGAAAGTTTTCATACTCCTTGACTTATTCCACATTTTGTTGTGTTACAGCCTGAATTCTAAAGGTATTAAATTAATTACAAAATATCACCCAACTACACACAATACCCTATAAAGTGAAAACATGTTTTTAGAAAATGTATTGAAAATGCAACACAGAAATGTCTAATTTACATAAGTATTCACACCCCTGAGTCAATAAATGTTAGAATCACTTTTGGCAGTGAATACAGCTGTGAGTCTTTCTGGGTAAGTCTCTAAGAACTTTCCACACCTGGATTGTACCCTATTAGCTCTACTCAGTAATGTGTTGTACTGGATTCAGGACAAAAAGTGTATTGCTTTGCCACATTTTTTGCAGTATTACTTTTTATTCTGTACAGGCTTCCTTCTTTTCACTCTGTCAATAGGTTAGTACTTTGGAGTAACTACAATGTTGTTGATCCATTCTCAGTTTTTTCCTATCACAGCCATTAAACTCTCTAACTGTTTTAAAGTCACCATTGACCTCATGGTGAAATCCCTGAGCGGTTTTCTTCCTCTCCGGCAACTCAGTTAGGAAGGACACCTGCATCTTTGTAGTGGCTGGGTGTATTGATACACCATCCAAAGTGTAATTAATAACTTAACCATGCTCAAAGGGATATTTAATGTCTGCTTATTTTTATGTTTACCCATCTACCAATAGGTGCCCTTCTTTGCGAGGCATTGGAAAACCTACCTGGTCTTTGTGGTTGAATCTGTGTTTGAAATTCACTGCTTGACACAGGGACCTTACAGATAATTGTGTGGGGTACAGGGATGAAGTAGTCATTCAAAAATCATGTTAAACACTATTATTAGACACAGAGTGAGTCCATACAACTTATTATGTGACTTGTTAAGGATATTTTTTCTCCTGAAATGATTTAGGCTTGCCATTACAAAGGGGTTGAATACTTATTGAGTCAAGACATTTCAACTTTTCATTTGTAATTCATTTGTAAAAATGTATAAAAACATCATTCCACTTTGACATTATGGGGTACTAAAAAGTCAAGGGGTTTGAATACTTTCTGAGAGCACTGTAGATACCTCAATTAGCTTGTATCCCTGCACATCGACTCTGTACTGGTACTCCCTGTATATAGCCCTGTTATTTTCTACTCACTGTATACTGTATACTGTATATAGCCCTGTTATTTTTACTCATTATTTTTATTGATCATTCACTGTGCCAATATTTCCATTTTGATCAAATGTTGTATCTTATCTTTAATTCTGCATTGTTGGAAAAGAACCCGTAAGTAAGCATTTTACTGTTAGTTTACAACAAATGTGACAAATAACATTTGATTTGATTTAAATCTAAGTGTGTATCAGAGATACAGAGACAAGAAGAAAATGGATTCACCATGAGCGCTGAAGGGGAAGTGTGTTTTTTTTTCTCGACCAACACACACAGACACACAGACACACACACACCATCAAATCCTACTTCTTTAGGCTCCCTGAGCAGCTTACAGGCCTTACAGAGAGAGGGCTTCCACAACAACAACCAGTGATCATTTTCTTGATGGATCAATATCTACTACTCAAAGACAAGTTCTCAAGTGTCCAAGCCAAGCCCTTGAACACTGACTCAGGTTGCACCCATAGTACACTACAGGCCAATAGGGCTCTGAATTTGAATCTGGTCAAAAGTAGTGCACTATATAGGGTAAGGGTTCAATTTGGGACACCGCCTAAGAGAGTGATCCTCTTCCAAAGGGAATAGGTCCACTGCGGAGTGGTTCACATTACATAGGCCCCTATAAAATCAGTTCTATTTCTAGACTGATTACGTTTAGTTTTTCCCTAAATTCCTTTTTCTCCGTTTGTTTTTCCAGCTTTCCGTTTTCTCCATTTTTTTCAGGTTCTCTCTCAAAATCACACTCAAAATTAGATGTTCTCAGTCCACGACAACGATTAAACCCCATCAGGAGACCACTTTTGAGGTCTGGGATTTATTTTTTATTTTATTTTTCACCCTTTAATGCGAGTGCCCACCAGCAAGAGACTTGTTTGGTTAGCAATGTTTCTGTAGCACTCATTTAATTGCAGAGTTTGCAAAACAAACGGCCACTGGATTGATGCAAATAATCATGATATCCTTCTGCCAGGTACACATAAGCTACTTTTAATTGAGTGCAGATTTTATAGAGCCCTAATTGCATACTTTGGGTTTTCAGCTACTAACTGGCTAGATAGCTGAATTACTGCCTGGCATCGCAGTAGCTCATCCTAACACTATGCTAACCTATATATAACCTATTACATATAACGGCGGCAGCCTCAGCCTCACAGTCTGGGTTTCTTAGGAAAGGAAGGTATAAGCTTCCCATCCACAAGGGAATGGTCATCCCTCCTTGATCATATTAAGTTGACGTCTGTTGTTCCTGAGTGTTAAACTGTGAATAGTCCACATCCTGTCATCACTGTGGTGATGAGGGCCCTCCTTGGCCAACTTAACACTCTGTGGTGTAAATTAAAGTAAATGTTTGTTTCGTTAGGGAGTAAGTTCTTAAATAAGTATTCATTAGGCTAATATGGGTTTCAACTTAAAGCTGAAGTGTTGCGTTATATAATATGCCCTGTAAACTTAGTCTATTTTATGTTTTGCCTCAGGGCTTGAGTGTAGATGCCCAATAACGTTATAGTAACCTTGTTTCTATTGCATCAGTTAGACAGAGCTTGAAATGCGTTCTGCCTAAGAACAGCCTTTAGCTGTGGTATATTGGCCATATACCACACCCCCTCATGACTTATTGCTTAAATATACACCCAAAGTCAAAATGTACAAGTCACCGGCAGTGGCAATAAACTAAAATGAGTGTGGCGTACATTTTTAACGCTGTATCATATTCAACAGTGTGTTGACAAACACTTTATTACAGAGCCTGCCTGCAGCCAAGGGTTTTTCCACTGAAATTTGGAGCATGGGGTTAGAACAGGTGCTGAGAGCCTCTTTCAGATCCATTTCACCACGGAATGATGCAGCTATCTATATTTATGATATCAGCTTCTTGAGCTGTTCTTTAAAGTGTGTGTCGGGGGGGGTGTATTCTTGTGTGGGTGCACGGCTGACAGGCACATATCGGCTTACACTCCTAGAAGATAAACAGCTAAACAACAACTTGTTGAGAAACAGAGAAGGTGTGAGAAGACTGTTGGAGAGGGAACTGACCAGGAGGTGAGAGAGAGAGAGAGAGAGAGAGAGAGAGAGAGAGAGAGAGAGAGAGAGAGAGAGAGAGAGAGAGAGAGAGAGAGAGAGAGAGAGAGAGAGAGAGAGAAGGAAGGAACAGAAAGTGTTCTGGAGTATTTTTAGGACATGTTTACTCGTGGGTCTGAAACAAACCGTTGGTGTACTTCTATACGACCCCTGTCTTTCCTCTCCTCCATTCCTCCTCTCCTCTGTTCTCTCACTCACCCTCTCTGGCTGATGCCTGACTGGCCATCTGTTGACGTCTCTCACCTTTAAGGCCCTGTGAGCTCCAGTACAGTCACTGTGTGAAGGAAACTTTCACATCATAGCGAGACAAAGGCGTTCCATAGACTCAAACATAGAAAGAGAATATAGAATGACTAGAATAGATTTATAGAATATAGAATGACTAGAATATATTAATATAATATAGAATGACTCAAATAGATTAATAGAATATAGAATGACTAGAATAGATTAATATAATATAGAATGACTAGAATAGATTAATATAATATAGAATGACTAGAATAGATTAATATAATATAGAATGACTCAAATAGATTAATATAATATAGAATGACTAGAATAGATTGATAGAATATAGAATGACTAGAATAGATTAATAGAATATAGAATGACTAGAATAGATTGATAGAATATACAGTGACTAGAATAGATTAATAGAATATAGAATGACTAGAATAGATTAATAGAATATACAGTGACTAGAATAGATTAATAGAATATAGAATGACTAGAATAGATTAATAGAATATACAGTGACTAGAATAGATTAATATAATATAGAATGACTAGAATAGATTAATAGAATATAGAATGACTAGAATAGATTAATATAATATAGAATGACTAGAATAGATTAATAGAATATACAGTGACTAGAATAGATTAATAGAATATACAATGACTAGAATAGATTAATATAATATAGAATAGATTATACTTTCTATGGACCCACATATGACTCCATACATTTCCTAAGGAATGTTTGTATGCATATACTGTAAATTATGAACAGTATCTACCTTCTCCCAAGACACCAATCAACCCAAGTCGTTATGTATGATTATAAATAGGACATAGATGTTTTCAGCTAGAGATCCGGACCTGTAGTCAAGGACTACAACCCTCCCACTTCAGCGCACTCCTTTAAAAGTGTAAATGGATATTCTACAGTCTTGTCATCAGATTTTTTTTTATTCTGGTAAATGAATGGTAATTAAGTATACATAGGTCTAACCACAGGCCAAAGAGCGCAAAAATATAGATATGTAAGCCTATGACAGCTGAGCTGACGAAGGGTCATGTATGGCCAGTAGCAGTTTGGTGATATGCTCAATTAATTCCCTATTGTAGTATGCTAGTCCCCATCCAAGTTTAGGCCAGGCCATAGAGCACAGGCAGGCGAGGCAGACGTCATCGCTAACTATCAAATCAGCCCATTGACTTTTAGGTTTGACAGCTCGAGCTCATTAAATGCACCTGTCAACCCAGTCTGCGAGAAGGGCAAGGCCAACTGATCGCCAAGACAACGGGCGGGCCCAAGTCCCCTCACAACTCTACTCTAGGCTACATGACACATCCCAAGGCTGTTTCCAACTCAAGCGCAAAATAATAATGGACACTCCCTCAGAGAGACAACTTTGAGTAGTTGAGACAACATATTTCTCTACATGTATAGGGCTGCTTTTATTGTGTAGGCCTAACTGTTGCCTAGTAGGCATAAACATAGTTTAGGATTTCTGTAATGGGGCCAAATTGGGCCTATAGTGCATGGTGACCTGTTGGAAAAGTCGTGTGTTAAAGTCCCTATTTGTTATATTGCATAGTTTAAATCTGTGGGAGGTAGATATATATAATTGCCTCTGGGGGGTAAGTAATTGAAAGACAACTCGGAGAACTTTTCGCGTCCGAAATATCGCTCTGCTCATCGCTTCCAGAACTGAGAGGGGGCAGGTGCGTGCGCCAAATCCTTAGCTCAGCGTCCAAGACGCAACGACCCACTCTCTCTCTCGGTCGTTTACGCTGTTTTATTTGACAACTTTAACAACTTTTACAGGGGCTTTAGTAGCTAGTCTACGTGACACACATGTGGTTCTGCCCGTGGGCACTCGTTGAACTCATAAAACACGCACAACGAGTGGGCTGGACTCAAGCCAGGCCCGACCCCGAACGTGGCCTACCTTTCTCTGCTGTTTCTCCCAGGCGGGGTCCAGCAGTAGGTCCCTGTCCCACTCATCCTCTGGCGTCATGTACTGGTGTTCCTCGTTCATCATATAGGAGGTGTTGTATTGCGCTTGGGTTTCGACAGCCATCATCACGCCGTTAGGGTTTCTAGTACCCCCCTTTGATTATGTAGAAAATAAACGAGAAGGAACCCTCCTTGGGCTTGAAGACTAGCTATCTGCCAGGTGTACTGGTCAGGAGAAAGAAGAGAGGCGGCGGCAGAGTACACACTGCGACGGAGGTGCAGCTCCCACTACCAGAAGCTCTGCTTGGCGGGTGCTTCTTTCCAAAAGTAGCACACGTGATCGCACCCAAAAAGTGAGAACCCGGGCGCGCAGGTATCAGGTTCACCCTAAAAAGGTGCAATAGGCGGGGTTGTGGTTGGGGAGTTGACCGATCCGGGAGCAGGGATGACTGTGAGCGGGATGGAGACGTCAATCGCACCGCTTACTGAGATAGTTTGTAAGCAACAGCTTGTGGAGTGCACCTGTTGCCTCTGGTGGGTAGCGCTATCCGGGATTCTTGGTACATCCGTACCCTACACCCTAAGCGTAACCGCTACCCTTACCCTAAAGGGCAATTCCACCCATTTTCGACCTCATATTCATAATCTCCAGCACCAAACCCCTGTGTCTACATATGTGAAAACAGCGTGCATACAGTTGAAGTCGGAAGTTTACATACACCTTAGCCAAATACATTTAAACTCAGTTTTTCAATTCTAGTAAAAATTCCCCGTCTTAGGTCAGTTAAGATCACCACTTTATTTTAAGAATGTGAAATGTCAGAATAATAGTAGAGAGAATGATTTATTTCAGCTTTTATTTCGTTCATCACATTCCCAGAGGGTCAGAAGTTTACATACACTCAATTAGTATTTAGTAGCATTGCCTTTAAATTGTTTAGCTTGGGTCAAATGTTTCATGTAGCCTTCCACAAGCTTCCCACAATAAGTTGGGTGAATTTTGGCCTATTCCTCCTGACAGAACTGGTGTAACTGAGTCAGATTTGTAGGCCTCCTTGCTCACACACCCTTTTTTCAGTTCTGCCTACACATTTTATATAGGATGGAGGTCAGGGCTTTGTGATGGCCACTCCAATACCTTGACTTTGTTGTCCTTATGCCATTTTGCCACAACTTTGAAAGTATGCTTGGGGACATTGTCCATTTGGAAGACCCATTTGCGACCAAGCTTTAACTTCCTGACTGATGTCTTGAGATGTTGCTTCAATATAACCACAATTTTTTATTTATTTTATTTTATTTTGTGAAGTGCACCAGTCCCTCCTGCAGCAAAGCACCCCCACAACATGATGCTGCCATTAAAACAAACAATTTGTTTTAATGACTTCAACCTAAGTGTATGTAAACTTCCAACTTCAACTGTATATGATCTGTGGTTAAAAGGATCAGGTCCAAAAAAAAATGCTTCTCTGTGAAATCACAGGGTAGTATAAAAAGGTATAAAACAGTGATTTTCTAAACCTGCAACAAGTTTCTAGCCCAAGGGAAGGTATTATCTTGCTCCCCATATCACCCCAAATCTCAGTGTTTTAACCTCTTATGATGTCATTAGGTACAACTTAACATTATATATTGTTTTTTTCCCAAAACTTAGAAATGTGCTGTGTTCACGTATGTTGACACTGGTATTGTTTGGAAAGTGGAGTTCTTTAAACATAACCCTTACCTAACCCTAACTTTAAATAGAAAGTTCCAAAATGTTCAACTTCATACACATCATATCCAGCACCATCACAATATCAACATACACTGCATGACCAGAAATATGTGGACACCTGCTCGATAGACATCTCATTCCAAAATCATGGGCATTAATATGGAGTTGGTCCCCCCTTCGCTGCTATGACAGCCTCCACTCTTCTGGGAAGGCTTTCCACTCGATGTTGGGACATTTCTGCAGGGACTTGTTTACATTCAGCCACAAGATTATTAGTGAGGTCGGGCACTGATGTTGGCCGATTAGGCCTGGCTCGCAGCTGGCATTGCAATTTATATCAAAGGTGTTCGATGGGGTTGAGGTCAGGGCTCTGTGCAGGCCAGTCAAGTTCTTCCACACCGATCTCGACAAACCATTTCTTTATGGACCTCGCATTGTGCACTGGGGCATTGTCATGCTAAAACAGGAAAGGGCCTTCCCCAAACTGTTGCCACAAAGTTGGAAGCACAGAATCGTCTCGATTGGCATTGTATGCTGTAGCGTTAAGATTTCCCTTCACTGGAACTAAGGGGCCTAGCCTGAACCATGAAAAACAGCACAAGACCATTATTCCTCCTCCACCAAACTTTAGAGTTGGCACTATGCATTGAGGCAGGTAGCGTTCTCCTGGCATCCGCCAAACCCAGATCTGTCCGCCAGACTGCCTAATGGTGTACGCATTTCCACTGCTCTAGAGTCCAATGGCAGCGTGTTTAACATCACTCCAGCTGATGCTTGGCATTGCGCGTGGTGTTCATGAAGCTCCCGACGAACAGTTATTGTGCTGACGTTGCTTCCAGAGGCAGTTGGAACTCGGTGAGTGTTGCAACTGAGAACAGACCATTTTCACGAGTTACGTACTTCAGCACTTGGCAGTCCTGTCCTGTGAGCTTGTGTGGCCTACCACTTCCCAGCTGAGCTGTTGTTGCTCCTAGACATTTTCAATTCACAATAACAGCACTTAGACTTGACCGGTGCAGCTCTAGCAGGGTAGAAAGTTGGCGAACTGACTTGTTGAAAAGAACATCCAATGATGGTGCCACGGTGAAAGTCACTGAGCTCTTCAGTACTGGCCATTCTACTGCCAATGTTTGTCTATGGAGATTGCATGGCGGTGTGCTCACTTTTATACACCTGTCAGCAACGAGTGTGGCTGAAATAGCCAAATCCACTAATTTGAAAGGGTTTCCACATACTTTTGTATATATAGTGTATGTGAAAATGTTGCATTTCTATGTTTTGTAGTAAAAAAAGACAGAGGAAGAAAAGTGTCTCCAATGACATCAACCAATTAGTGGACAATCAGGAGGCAATGCCTACTCATAATTGGTTAAAAATCACGATTAACACAAATGACATAAAATCTTCCTCTATCTTGTTTATTACAAAACATAGAAACGCACCATTTTCAAATAATGTTGATGTTGGGGTGGTGCTCAAGATAATGAATATGAAGTAGAAGAATTGTGAATTGTCCCTTTAACCGTTTTGAATTTCAACTGCAAAGGCGGTTGGCTTCAGAGTTGGGACGTCCCAAGGATTACGTTTACTTTCCGTCTCTCAGGCTCTATACCCCCTCACACCGACTCCAATGAGAAACATCCCAGACCTCAGATAACTTGGATGTCCGTACAGCTACATCTTATCCTAAGATACAGGTGTGTCATTATGAATCATACAAACACATCAGTGTATCTTAAGATGTATTTAGGAAGATATCCTTTTGAACAGACTGACTGGGATAGGCTTATTCCATCCTTTTTCAAACCTCTCCTCGGGGACCCCAGCAGTGCTACAGTCGTATGCAAAAGTTTGGGCACCCCTGACAATTTCCATGATTTCCATTTATAAATAATTGGGTGTTTGGATCAGCAATTTCATTTTGATCTATCAAATAAGTGATGGACACAGTAATATTTCAGTAGTGAAATGAGGTTTATTGGATTAACAGAAAATGTGCAATATGTATCAAAACGAAATTAGACAGGTGCATAAATTTGGGAACCCCAACAGAAAAATCACATCAATATTTAGTAGAGCCTCCTTTTGCTAAAATAACAGCCTCTAGACGCTTCCTATAGCCTCTAATGAGTGTCTGGATTCTGGATGAAGGTATTTTGGACCATTCCTCCTTACAAAACATCTCCAGTTCAGTTAGGTTTGATGGTTGCCGAGCATGGACAGCCCGCTTCAAATCATCCCACAGATTCTCAGTGATATTCAGGTCTGGGGACTAGGATGGCCATTCCAGAACATTGTACTTGTTCCTCTGCATAAATGCCCGGGTAGATTTTGAGCAGTGTTTTGGGTCGTTGTCTTGTTGAAATATCCAGCCCCGGCGTAACTTCAACTTTGTGACTGAATCTTCAACATTATTCCCAAGAATCTGCTGATATTGAGTGGAATCCATGCAACCCTCAACTTTAACAAGATTCCCAGTACCGGCACTCGCCACACAGCATGATGGAACCCCCACCAAATTTTACTGTGGGTAGCAAGTGTTTTTCTTGGAACGCTGTGTTATTTTGCCGCCATGCATTACGCCCCTTGTTATGACCAAATAACTCAATCTTTGTTTCATCAGTCCACAGCACCTTATTCCAAAATGAAGCTGGCTTGTCCAAATGTGCGTTTGTGCAGAAAAGGCTTCTTCCGCATCACTCTCCCGTACAGCTTCTCCTTGTGCAAAGTGCGCTGAATTGTTGAACGATGCACAGTGACACCATCTGCAGCAAGATTATGTTGTAGGTCTTTGGAGGTGGTCTGTGGGCTGTTTTTGACCGTTCTCACCATCCTTCGCCTTTGCCTCTCCGATATTTTACTTGGCCTGCCACTTCTGGCCTTAACAAGAACTGTGCCTGTGGTCTTCCATTTCCTCACTATGTTCCTCACAGTGGACACTGACAGCGTACATCTCTGAGATAGCTTTTTGTAGCCTTCCCCTAAACTATAATTTTGAACAATCTTTGTTTTCAGGTCATTTGAGAGTTGTTTTGAGGCCCCCATGTTGCCACTCTTCAGAGGAGAGTCAAAGAGAACAACAACTTGCAATTGGCCACCTTAAATACCTATTCTCATGATTGGATGCACTTGTCTATGAAGTTCAAGGCTTAATGAGCTCACCAAACCAATTGTGTGTTCCAATTAATCAGTGCTAAGTAGTTACAGGTATTCAAATCAACAGAATGACAAGGGTGCCCACATTTTTGCATAGCCTATTTTTCACATCTGATTTAATTTCATACAACTTAATATTGCTACACTAAAAATCTTTGTCTGGACAATACCCCAGTACTCAGCTTTTATTAGAAAATGAATGGCATGCCACTGTGATCAATTTCTGTGACGACAGAGTAAATTATTATGCAGCCTCAGAGGGGTGCCCAAACTTTTGCATACGACTGTATGTATTTTCCATGCATACATAGCATATGACAGGTTGACATAACAAGGCCTATATAAAGTGCTGTGACTAAGGTAGAAATTAAAGAACGGGGAGAAGGCAATTGACTATAATATTTGGCTGATACACCATTGACAGCTCAGAAGTAAATGTCAGTAGGCTAAACAGCATATTCCATTCAAACAAAGTGATTTAGGCCTACAGTATAACATAAACAATTAGAGAAATATCACAAACATACAGTGGGGAGAACAAGTATTTGATACACTGCTGATTTTGCAGGTTTTCCCACTTACAAAGCATGTAGAAGTCTGTAATTTTTATCATAGGTACACTTCAACTGTGAGAGACGGAATCTAAAACAGAAATCCAGAAAATCACATTGTATGATTTTTAAGTAATTAATTTGCATTTTATTGCATGACATAAGTATTTGATACATCAGAAAAGCAGAACTTAATATTTGGTACAGAAACCTTTGTTTGCAATTACAGAGATCATATGTTTCCTGTAATTCTTGACCAGGTTTGCACACACTGCAGCAGGGATTTTGGCCCACTCCTCCATACAGATCCTTCAGGTTTTGGGGCTGTCGCTGGGCAATACGGACTTTCAGCTCCCTCCAAAGATTTTCTATTGGGTTCAGGTCTGGAGACTGGCTAGGCCACTCCAGGACCTTGAGATGCTTCTTACGGAGCCACTCCTTAGTTGCCCTGGCTGTGTGTTTCGGGTCGTTGTCATGCTGGAAGACCCAACCACGACCCATCTTCAATGCTCTTACTGTGGGAAGGAGGTTGTTGGCCAAGATCTCGCAATATACGGCCCCATCCATCCTCCCCTCAATACGGTGCAGTCGTCCTGTCCCCTTTGCAGAAAGGCATCCCAAAAGAATGATGTTTCCACCTCCATGCTTCACGGTTGGGATGGTGTTCTTGGGGTTGTATTCATCCTTCTTCTTCCTCCAAACACGGCGAGTGGAGTTTAGACCAAAAAGCTCTATTTTTGTCACATCAGACCACATGACCTTCTCCCATTCCTCCTCTGGATCATCCAGATGGTCATTGGCAAACTTCAGACGGGCCTGGACATGCGCTGGCTTGAGCAGGGGGACCTTGCGTGCGCTGCAGGATTTTAATCCATGACGGCGTAGTGTGTTACTAATGGTTTTCTTTGAGACTGTGGTCCCAGCTCTCTTCAGGTCATTGACCAGGTCCTGCCGTGTAGTTCTGGGCTGATCCCTCACCTTCCTCATGATCATTGATGCCCCACGAGGTCAGATCTTGCATGGTGCCCCAGACCGAGGGAGATTGACCGTCATCTTGAACTTCTTCCATTTTCTAATAATTGCGCCAACAGTTGTTGCCTTCTCACCAAGCTGCTTGCCTATTGTCCTGTAGCCCATCCCAGCCTTGTGCAGGTCTACAATTTTATCCCTGATGTCCTTACACAGCTCTCTGGTCTTGGCCATTGTGGAGAGGTTGGAGTCTGTTTGATTGAGTGTGTGGACAGGTGTCTTTTATACAGGTAACGAGTTCAAACAGGTGCAGTTAATACAGGTAATGAGTGGAGAACAGGAGGGCTTCTTAAAGAAAAACTAACAGGTCATACAATGTGATTTTCTGGATTTTTGTTTTAGATTCCGTCTCTCACAGTTAAAGTGTACCTATGATAAAAATTACAGACCTCTACATGCTTTGTAAGTAGGAAAACCTGCAAAATCGGCAGTGTATCAAATACTTGTTCTCCCCACTGTATAATTAAAATGGCATATATCACTGGCTACAAGTCTTTTGCTAAAAGCTTGTAAAAATGTGTCTTATTAGCCTAATTATGATTAAAGAGAATAAAACATGACGTTTATTTCAAAATCTCATTTATTTGGGACTGCCATGCAGACGGTACGGTGCCTCAAGACATAAGCAATGCAAGGAGAAAGGGAGTGTACATCATAGTAAATTGGGTTATTCAAAATCTTTTAAAAATCGGTGCAAAAAAATACAGTAGAACTCAATCTGGCAGTGTGATCTAATTGGACACCTTTTCAGCAATGCGTGTTATCAAAAGGCCTCTATTCATGCCTTGCTCAGTAAACTAGTTTAGGCACTTTTTTATAACGCACATTAAAAGACAAATGTCAAATTAAAATCACACTGACAGATTATTAGTTATTAATTATTAGTTCTAGGGTATTTATTTTCACAGATGTGAAAAATGTTGCACCGTGAAAATGTCCCACTCCGTCAAGCATACGGATGGTTTGTTTTAGTTTTTCCTGTAAAATGTGCTTAAATTAACAAAATGACTCAACAATGCAAAACATCACCTCAACAATCCAGTCTTTCTCCCTAAAAATGTTTCCTCCAACACCAAGAGAAATGAAATCACTCAGAGTAAGATCATAGGTATTAGATACGAATAAGAGCTAGCACTAAATTAAGTTGCCTTTATACTGTAGTAAGTCTATATATAGCTTCTTCCCTAACCACATGTAATCACACACCATTACACTGTAACTATACTTGACTGGGCCCAGATTCTTACTTAAGTCAACTTAGTTACAGTGTAGTTACAAGTAAGCTCTTGCTTGTGAGAATATAATATTCAATGTGACTAGGTAGCATTTGGGCAACAATGTTATTAAGTTAGACCGACAGGGGGAAAACTGTGGCACAATTCCAATTCTGTCCCCTCTCCTGAAATGGTGCACTCGTTCACTCCTTGAGGATTTAAAACCATGGGATTGGTATTGGTTATATGGTATACTTTATCTACAACAAACAAATGCTTCCTCCCCTCACATCCTTTAAGGGGAGTGAACAAGTGCACACTTCAGAGAACAGGGGTGAGCATTGGAAGTGAGCTTCTATGTGTAAGGCAGCATTGATGGCTTCCCTGTCCTGTGCAGACAGCGGAAGAGCAGGACAGGAGCAGTGGAGAGAGGAAACAGCCATGTGGTTGTGAGTCAGTGTGAGCCAATAGGGAACTTCGTGGCTGGCTACATTTACTCAAGCACTAGAGAGTCAGACTCCACACATCCAAGTCGGAGTGAGAGGGGACTGTGTGGGAAAGAGCACCACATCCTGATCATGGAGATTGAAGGATCAGTTATATTTCCCTTAAAGGGGATTTGTATCGATTATCCTCATATCAAATGCATTAAAATGGGCTTTTAAGTTCTTTTGGGAAACGAACACAGACGTAACATTAACGTTTTTTAAGTGGGATATTGGTCAAAAACCATCTAGTGCAGTGGTAGACTACTCAGTTTATTTTGTGCAGCACCAGAGTTTATGACTTTCTTGTAGGGCCGTCCATGATCAGGATAGAAGGGTTAGGGAACAGGGATGGATCAGAGCTGGAGATCCCTACCTTACCAACTCACCTGCCATCCATCCATCTATCTATCTATCCTTCCTTCATTCATAAGACAGACAGAGGTGGAGACCAAACCCTCTCCAGTCTCGTCTCTGCCCCCCCCCCGGCTACGCAGTACTCAGCTGTTCAGACCACATGTCGGACAACTCAGATGAGTGTGAGTGTGTTCAAAAAGCTCAACAGGAGATTCAGATATACACATTGCAACACAGGTACAGCCGGTCGGTGTAGGGACAGCAGCTGCCTCGAGAGGAGAGAAACAGTACCCATACCAAAGAAGTCCTATAGGAGTCCTGAGATTGCAGTGAATCTGCAGGTAGTTGGGCCCTCACTGGGCCGGCCTGTCTTATAGGACGTTTTTGATAGGGCGAGAGGGCCATAGGGAACTCCATGTTAACAAATATATTACAAATGTTATCCTCCAGCAGGCCTGGGCACCTCCAGTCCTCGGGGGCCCTTATTGGTGTCACACTTTTGCCCCAGCCCGTTATCACACCGGACTCCAATAATCAACTAATCATGGTCTTACGTTTAGAATGCAATCAGTTTAATCAGGTGTGTTGGCTACAGGGCTGGAGGAAAAGTGTGACACCAAATCAGGCCCCTGAGGACTGGAGGTGCCCAGGCCTGCTCCTGAGCAAGGTCAGTTTATCAAATTGAATTAGATACGTTTGACTTGAGTCATTCAACTGCAAGGAGGTGGTGGTGAATGGTGATTAAACTCCCATACACAGCCATGGCAAAACAGCATCACAGTTTTAGCAAAGCAAAAACTCTCGCCCTACAAAGTCTCTGATGAGTTTAAAATCTGTCCAGTCGAGTGACCAAACTAGGCCACCATACAGGGTGTCCATTGTCATTCACTAGGTCTCTATGGTTACAGCCATAGCCAGGGGTGGGTGTGGCCAGTTGGGGGCTGCTGATCCACAGAGCCCAGCCTAGATCCAAGATGGCGGCAGCAAGCTGTGTACGGCGGGCAGGCGCAGAGGGGGATGGATTGGGGGGGAGGGGCGGCGAACACGGCGGTGTAGGAGTCACTAGCGGGGGATACACATGTACCAAGCCTCAAAACACCAACGACATCACACACTCTCTCTCTCCCTCTCTCGCTCTCAGACACGTACATTCAGTGACACACACTCACGCTCACACACACACAGTCACTCACTCTCAAACATGTACAGTCACACACACAGTTACACAGACGGTCTCTTGCGCTCAGACACACATCAGCACGACAGAGAGAGACTGACAGCCCAGTCACTGTAGGTGCTGCATGGTGAGACAGGGCAAGTCACTGGTAGTCTGGTAGAAGACATCACAGCGTGAGCAGTGACCCCCAAAAGAAGCCCCCCGGGCAATGTCAACGCAGGTGAGAGGGGGAGCTACGGAGGGGGGTGGTGATGGCAGACGAGGAGGGGGGGATTCGGTCAAGGCACAGTCAGAGAGGGACGGGGCGGGGACAGTGCTTTGTTTCATTACCTTGGTGGAGAAGATCGAGTTCCCACTTCCCATTTGCCTGCGCGACGTTTATTGTCTTCCCCCTCACCTCACACCTGCTGGGTGGTGTCCGGGCGGCCGGGACCTATTTCAGTTGGAATAGTAAGTCAGTATGTATGGAGCTTTGAACAAAGAACAGAGACATGCACGTCTAGCACAGCAGAGAGAGACACATTGTCTTTGTGGTGTGGTTGTTGAGTCGGAGAAGACACATAGCACCCACACCCTCCCCACAGATCAAAATGCCAGTCATTCTATCTGTGTGCCTCTCCCCAGGTCTCAGGTGTGTGTGTTGTTCACCCATTGTTACAACAGTATTCTGCAAGCGAGTAATGCACTCCACTCTGCTCAACATTGAACCTGCAATTAAAATGTCATGAAATCGACACTAGTTTGGCAGAACGTGGAAGTCAAAAAGATGGAAAAAAAAGAGGTCACGGAAGCGGTCTTCAGACATGAGCGCATGGTAACAGCATGGTAACACAGTAGATGCCTTGTTTATGTACTAGTGAGGGGTTATGTCCCAATTATATCAATTTCCTCCTGAAGTGTACACTCGTTCACTACTTCCCACATATCTAAAAAACGAAGGATTAGCAGAGGCATGGACTAGAACCTCGAAGCCCGATTTAGATCTGGGACACCAGGCGGGTGCAATTAATTATCAGGTAGAACAGAAAACCAGCAGGCACCGGACCTCGCAGGGTAAGAGTTGAATACCCCTGGCCTAGGAGTTTGCACCATAAAACTCCCTAATTTCAGTAATTTCCTCTCGCAACAGTAAAGGGAAGTGAACAAGTGCACAATTGAGGAGAAAATATATATTATTGGCACGCAGGGTCTGTCTGACTGTGCTGTAGGCCTAGAGTTTGGGTGAGGCTAGAGAGAGAAGCGCCGACCCCAGACCAGACTTACCCCATCCACGAGGCAGACTAGGGGGGGCGCACACACAGATGCTCCTCCTCCTTCTCTCTGCCACCATGGTCCCCAGTCATATGGGTCTGGTCATTACCACAAGGAAGGAGGAGTGAAGAAGACGAAAAAAATACGTAAAAACAAGAACGGAGAAATACATCCGAAACGCAGTTTTTTCTTTTCCTCACAGTAGTCAGAAACATTATTATTTTTTAAAAAATGTTTAATGGTGGGTATGTGTAGTATACATACTAAAAAGCATGCCGGTTTTCTATTTGTTAAAAAAAACATTTTAAATAGTTCTAAAAAAAATTGTCAGAAACAAGGCAAGCAACAAGCATAATAAGAAAGGGTGTCTTTTTATGATCGTCGAGATCCCACAGATGAAACTGTGTGTGTGAGAGAGAGATTATATGCAAGATAAAATATTAAAAATCACTAAAACCACAGGGAGAAGAGGAGGAAGGACACAGCGGGGTACGGGGGTAGTGAGTCGTCTTACAGCGGGGGTGCAAGGATACGTCGGAACAGGGCGACTGAAAGATACTGCTCCATCACTCATCATCATATCATCGGTGCGAACGTTACCGCACACATTATCCTAACCTTCTTTCCCTCCATCGCAGATTAAAAAGACTGAGAAAAAAGCACTTCAAAAAGGAGACCTTCCCTCCACTATACGCACTTCACACAAAGCTTAGGCACAATGTAAAAGAAAAATTCCATCCAAAAACTAGCTTTTGGTATTTGTTTCATTAGTCCATCGTTAACATAGTCACAAAATGTTTTGCTTGTCAGCAATCAAGTTTTCAAGATACGTACCTTTCAAAACACTGGATCATATGATGCTAAATGGATCATACAGGGACGATTTCTGTATTTTGAAAGTTACATATTGTTTAAAACTTGACTGCTGACAAGCAAAACATACCATATTGGGTGGAGATTTCCTTTAACCTCATTGAAACTCGTGATTTTCTAAGTCTAAAAAGTCTAAAAAGTTGACTTACTTATAAATCCATAAAATAATTCATACTTGATCTGAGGGGTTAGAATGTACTCTTCATCAACCCGACAACAACTTACATTACATAAAACGAAACCAAAATAACTAAAACTTTAAAAGGCCTCTAAAAAATACACAGATGCAGTAAGACTCTAGCAGTACAGTACATAGAAATCTTTGTCCCTATAATGTGTCATTCTTCTCCAAACTATTCACCAGGGATGGGTCAATTCCATTTTAATTCAGGAAGTAAATTGACTGAAGTTAATTGAAATGGACCCCAACCCTGCAACTGACGGCGACAGATAAACTGTATGGATAGAAGGCAGACCATTCATATTCCAACCAGCTAATCTCAGTGGTCTCATTGTCAGAGGTAGGTATAGATTGACTGTTACACCCTCTATTGTTTCAGTGCTGAGCACCGCTTTTCATTTGGTTTACCCAGGCTAAGGTATAGACAGAGAAGAAGAGGGCAGAAATGCAGCAGTGTCTTTCAGTGTTCTGGTTACAGCGGTGTGAAGGAGGGAGGGAGGGAGGGAGGGAGGGAGGGAGGGAGGGAGGGTAGGTAGAGAGTAGTTCCATATTGTACAGTGTGCCTGTGTTCCTCGAGTCTCCCAGGGGTGAGATAATGAGGGAACAAGGCAGCATGTGTGGAAGTGTGTGCATTACATTGTAACAAGCCAACATCGTTCTCACACTCACACACACGCACCACAGTCTAGACGCAAAACGACACACAGACCCCTCCAACCCTGGAGCTACGCAACACACCACAGTGCAGACAGTGCGAGAATCGGTTGTGATATTTTGACCTAATCTCTATGTTGAAGGCATTGACTGTACTACTAGCACCTGTCTACCATTGAGAGAGTCAATAGCGAAACATTGTGCGGTGGTAGGACGACAGAAAGTCTTCCCTTATTTAACTGCACTGTTAGTGTGGTACCAGGACCAAGGTGGGGTTGGGTTCTTACTGTAGTCAATGGACGACTCCTAAACTTCAATCACACTCGCACACAAATCCCCACTGCCACAGTACACACATATATACCCACACACACACACATATATATATATATACACCCACACAGATATACACAGACACACACAGCCACTGAGAGGAAGGAGGGATACGAGGGTGGTATACGGTGGTAGACGGGGGGGGGGGAACAGAGGAGGTTTGTGAGGGAGGTGACTATCTGAGTTCGGGGGCTCGGCGGAGGACGGCCTCCTTGCGGTTCGGTGGCGGCGGCAGCGGCGGCTCATACACTCTGGGCGCTGCCACCATGGCGGCGGCCACTGCGGAGGCGGGCACCACTGGCCTGAGGGCGTCCAGCGCTGTGACGTGGGTCGGCTGGCCGTGGTGGTGGGCGTGGGCCGCCATGGCGTGGGCAGGGATGGCAGCCATGGCGTGGTGGTTGGGAGGCGGGTAGGCGTACTGGAGCTGTTGGAGTTGCTGGTACTGTTGAAGTTGCTGGTACTGCTGGAGTTGCTGATACTGCTGGTACTGCTGGTAGTACTCTGCATAGTACCTGGGGAGGGAGGGAGGGAGAGGGAGAAATAGAGCGAGAGAGGGATAGACAGGGGAAGAGAGAGGAAAGAGTGACAGACAAACAAGAGAGCTTCACTTTATCTACTAGGGATTGTATATTACAGTATTTCCACACAAAAACAATTGTGTGGGTGTACAGAGAGCCTTTCGGGGGGCGGTAGGTAGGGTAGGTTGGGTAGGGTAGGGTAGGTTGGGGTAGGTAGGTAGGGTAGGGAAGATAGGGTAGGGTAGGTAGCGTACTGTAACTGCTGTAACTGCTGGTGCGGTTGGTACTGCTGGTGGTAGTACTCAGCATACTGTTGGTACTGCTCTCTAAGATACACATGGAGGGAGGGGGGAGGGAGGGAGGGAGGGGGACAGATAGAGCGTTTTAGATCATCTACCAGTAGGGAATTGCTGTCTTTTCACACAAAGGCATCTATTATCATTGACTATTAGGGAATTGCTGTCTTTTCACACAAAGACATCGACTAGTAGGAAACAGCCTTTCAGAAAGAGCGTTTTTAGATCATCTACTGCGGAATTGTAGTCTTTTCACACAAAGAACAGGTTTTCAGAAAATGTACATGGGGTTAAGAGAATGTCTTGAGCATCTCAGTTCCAGTAAGTATGTCCACTACCACTCCGGAAGTCTGAACATCAGACAGAAGGTCACGTAGTGAACAGGAGGAGAGGGTGCATTGGGGAGGGTCACAGAGGATTCAATACTGAGAGATCTGGGCTAAGTGCTCCTAAAACCATTGGGGCGAATCCTAACTTCCACTGAAGTCAGAGTTTCACTTAGCCATGCACTGATGAAAATGGAAGATTAAGTGAAAATTCGACTTAAAGTGGACTTTCTCGACTTAAAGAAGATTTGACTTGAAGTGGAAATTAGGATTCGCCTAATTACTGTAACTGCTGGAGCTGCTGGTACTGCTGGTGGTAGTATTCAGCATACTGTTGGTACTGCTCTCTAAGATACACACAGAGGGAGGGAGGGGGAAAGATAGAGCGTTTTAGATCATCTACCAGTAGGGAATTGTAGTCTTTTCACACAAAACAGGTTTTCAGAAAATATACAAGGGGTCAAGAGAGTCTTTGATGGAAATGAAGGATAATGTACTGAGCAATTCAGTTCCTGTAAGTATGTCCACTACCACTCCTGAAGTCTGAAAACTGAGGAAGGTTTGTAGTGAGACAGGGAGATGTAGTGAGAACAGCATGTGTAGGGTAGAATAGGCTTCAATAAAGAGAGCAGGGTTAAGGGCTCCTAAAAGCATTGGGGCAAACACTAACTTCTACTTAAGTCACATTTTCACTCAGTACTGCACTGATAGTGTCAATGGGAGACTAAGTGAACAAGTGAACAAGTTAACTTTCTCGTCTGGAAATTAGCTGTAAAGCTGTTTAGGGTCAAAGAGGGTTTGATAAGAAGAGAAGGAAGTGGTAGTACCTAGCCATGGGGTCCTCTCCAGCCTCTGCTGCTTCCTCTGCAGCTCGTCCGGCGGGGGTAGGAAGCAGAGGCCGGCGCTGCTTGGGGGCTCTCTGGTACATGAAGGGCTTCATGACGGGGTCGGGCAGCAGGGACCCCGCAGAGCGCCTCAGGGGACTCCGATCCCTCTCTCCAGACTTTGCCGCTTGTGCCACCGCCACTGCCGCCGCGTTCTGCTGCTCAGCCAGAACCTGCTGTCCCTGGGCGAAGTAGTGCTGCACCCTCGCCGCCTCAAAGATGGCCGCTGATTGGTCCGCCGATGCGCTCATGGCGGCACTCATCCCCATGTGGCCGTAGGCATGCTGGGTGCCCCCATAGAGCGCCGGTGCCATGGCATAGGCCTGGTTGACTGCTGTGGCGGCCGTAGGCATCTCTACGCCAGGGGCTGCCAGGTAGATCGCCCCCGGGTGGTGGTGGTTAGCCATGGCGTGCGCGTAAACTGGTGTGGAGTAGGCCGCGGCGGCGGACGCTGCAGCGGGGCTGGCAGCTATCTGACTGAGCTGACCGTAGAGGGCGGCGTGGCTGGGGTTCATGGAGCTGGCGTACACCTGCGTGGCGCCCGCCTGTGTCAACGCTGCCGCCTGATTGGCTGCCTGGACTCCATAGAGCTGATTGGCCACGTTAGCGCCGTAGACCTGCGTCGCCAGGGCTCCATACACCGCCTGGTTGACGGGGTTGCCTTCTGCCCGCGTGCCGGTGGTGAGGCCCGTCAACGCTGCGTAGGTGGGGTCAAAGGTTGAGGTGTTGTAGACAGAGTTGTGGACGCTTTGCTGGACCTGGAGGGGGAGGCCGGCTGCGGCGGCAGCGGCTGCAGCTAGCACAGCCGCCTGGCTCTGGTACTGTTCCAGAGAGGGCTTCCCTACAGGGCACTCCCCGGCGTAGTGGCCCTGCTTCCCACAGCTTACACAGGGGATCTTCCCAGTCGGGGTCTGCTTGGAGGGCTGCACCTGTATGGATACAGAGACGTACACCATTTGTTAGCTAGCTTCAGGAACTGTCTTTACTAAGAGACAACCAAATCTAGCCTACAACTCAGAGCATTCTGGGTACTGTAGTGGTTCTCAAACCTCTCCTCTGGGAACCCCAGGACGTTTCACAATTTTGTTGTAGCCCTGAACTAACTCACCTGATTCACCTAGTCAAGGGCTTGGTGATTAGTTGACGAGTTGAATCAGGTGTGCCAGCTGTGGAATAGTTAGGGGGACTCTGAGGAGAGGTTTGAGAAGCACTGCTGTAGTACAATATGCTACACCTTCAGGATTGCTTTTATGATGGATATACAAGACAGGAAATTATGGGTAATGTGGTACACATAAATAGAATCACTAGCACAGGTATCACCTCTCAGACCACAGCAATTTGGCTGCACCCTCATGGGTACACTCAAAATGGTGGGGGGGGGGGGGGGGGGGGGGGGCAGTTAAGGGATTCTATTTCTATATCAGAGCATTGTGCTACAGCACCTTGGAGAGCTCCACGGAGAGCGGGCGTCCCTTGAAGGAGGTGCCGTGGAGGGCCTCGATGGCCTGAAGAGCCTCCTCCTTGTTCTCCATGTGCACGAAGGCGTAGCCTGCAGAAGAGGAGAGCCTGGCTGTCATTGAGCACAGGGACACCAATTAGAACCACCCAGGGCATGCCACACACACACACACACAGACCTTACTGCTCTATAAACACACACCTTACTGCTCTATAAACACACACCTTACTGCTCTATAAACACACACCTTACTGCTCTATAAACACACACCTTACTGCTCTATAAACACACACCTTACTGCTCTATAAACACACACCTTACTGCTCTATACAACTACACACAGACCTTACCTGATTGTTATTCAAGTTGCATAATGAAAAAGCCCCAAACTACTAAGAATACCTTGGATCTCTACACCCTAGTAGTGGGGGAAATGCAAACTAACCCAAGATCAACATCTAGGGTCAACTTCACCCTTCGCATACTGAGCAATCTCTCCCTTCTTCCTCGTGAGAACCATAATAATAATTTTTTTTACACATATACAAGTGTGTATTATATGCATGTGTGAAGTGGAAATGTGTTTATTGCATATCCCAAATCCCACTGAGACAACCTGGTAGGGGTACCCCCTTCTCATGGAGTACCCCCAATGAGAAGGGGAGTGACTCACCTTTGACTTTGTCGCACTCCAGCACTTTACCAAAGGTCTGGAAGAGCTCCTGGAGGTCCTCTGTGGTACACATGCCCGACAGGTTCCCCACAAACACCTTGGTGGAGTGGAGCGGTCTGCCCCGAGACTCCTCCACCACCAGGTTCCTCCCCCGGAACTCCCTGCCGTTCAGCTCCCTGATAGCCCGCTCCGCAGCACCATCACCCTGGGAGGAGATTATATTAGATTAGAAAACAAAGTTATGTACACACAAAAACAAACACTATTTAAAAAACAACCAATACAGTTCTGTTGTGCACTACCAGTGAGGGATTTAGAAGCCAGATAGATCATTGTTAGATCCATGACAAAAGTGTGCAAGTGTACAATTCAGGAGAACTGAAGATAATTGGGAATTAGACCTTAGTCCTCCCTATGGGAGATATATACAGTCGTATGCAAAAGTTTGGGCACCCCTGACAATTTCCATGATTTCCATTTATAAATAATTGGGTGTTTGGATCAGCAATTTCATTTTGATCTATCAAATAACTGATGGACACAGTAATATTTCAGTAGTGAAATGAGGTTTATTGGATTAACAGAAAATGTGCAATATGCATGAAAACGAAATTAGACAGGTGCATAAATTTGGGAACCCCAACAGAAAAATCACATCAATATTTAGTAGAGCCTCCTTTTGCTAAAATAACAGCCTCTAGACGCTTCCTATAGCCTCTAATGAGTGTCTGGATTCTGGATGAAGGTATTTTGGACCATTCCTCCTTACAAAACATCTCCAGTTCAGTTAGGTTTGATGGTTGCCGAGCATGGCCAGCCCGCTTCAAATCATCCCACAGATTCTCAATGATATTCAGGTCTGGGGACTGGGATGGCCATTCCAGAAGATTGTACTTGTTCCTCTGCATAAATGCCCGGGTAGATTTTGAGCAGTGTTTTGGGTCGTTGTCTTGTTGAAATATCCAGCCCCGGTGTAACTTCAACTTTGTGACTGATTCTTCAACATGATTCCCAAGAATCTGCTGACATTGAGTGGAATCCATGCGACCCTCAACTTTAACAAGATTCCCAGTACCGGCACTCGCCACACAGCATGATGGAACCCCCACCAAATTTTACTGTGGGTAGCAAGTGTTTTACTTGGAACGCTGTGTTCTTTTGCCGCCATGCATAACGCACCTTGTTATGACCAAATAACTCAATCTTTGTTTCATCAGTCCACAGCACCTTATTCCAAAATGAAGCTGGCTTGTCCAAATGTGCATTTGTGCAGAAAAGGCTTCTTCCGCATCACTCTCCCGTACAGCTTCTCCTTGTGCAAAGTGCGCTGAATTGTTGAACGATGCACAGTGACACCATCTGCAGCAAGATTATGTTGTAGGTCTTTGGAGGTGGTCTGTGGGCTGTTTTTGACCGTTCTCACCATCCTTCGCATTTGCCTCTCAGATATTTTACTTGGCCTGCCACTTCTGGCCTTAACAAGAACTGTGCCTGTAGTCTTCCATTTCCTCACTATGTTCCTCACAGTGGACACTGACAGCGTACATCTCTGAGATAGCTTTTTGTAGCCTTCCCCTAAACCATAATGTTGAACAATCTTTGTTTTCAGGTCATTTGAGAGTTGTTTTGAGGCCCCCATGTTGCCACTCTTCAGAGGAGAGTCAAAGAGAACAACAACTTGCAATTGGCCACCTTAAATACCTTTTCTCATGATTGGATGCACTTGTCTATGAAGTTCAAGGCTTAATGAGCTCACCAAACCAATTGTGTGTTCCAATTAATCAGTGCTAAGTAGTTACAGGTATTCAAATCAACAGAATGACAAGGGTGCCCACATTTTTGCATAGCCTATTTTTCACATCTGATTTAATTTCATACAACTTAATATTGCTACACTAAAAATCTTTGTCTGGACAATACCTCAGTACTCAGCTTTTATTAGAAAATGAATGGCATGCCACTGTTATCATTTTCTGTGACGACAGAGTAAATTATTATGCAGACTCAGAGGGGTGCCCAAACTTTTGCATACGACTGTATATACACACAGTTAAAGTCAGAAGTTTACATACACTTAGGTTGAAGTTATTAAAACTCATTTTTCAACCACTCCACAGATTTCATGTTAACAAACTATAGTTTTGGAAAGTCGGTTAGGACATCGACTTTTTGCATGACACAGGTCATTCTTCCAACAATTGTTTACAGACAGATTATTTCACTATATCACAATTCCAGTGATATAGCTTCTGATAGGTTAATTGACATAATTTGAGTCAACTGGAGGTGTACCTGTGGATGTATTTCAAGGTCTACCTTCAAACTCAGTGCCTCTTTGCTCAACATCATGGGAAAATCAAAAGAAATCAGCCAAGACCTCAGAAAAGGAATTGTAGACCTCCACAAGTCTGGTTCATCCTTGCCAGCAATTTCCAAATGCCTGAAGTTTTTTTTTTTTTTTTTTTTAAACTTTTATTTAACCAGGTAGGCCAGTTGAGAACTAGTTCTCATTTACAACCGTCCTGGCCAAGATAAAGCAAAGCAGTGCGACAATAAAAAAAACAACAACACAGAGTTACACATTGTATAAACAAACGTACAGACGACATCATAGAAGATCTATATACAATGTGTGGAAATGTAGTGAGATTAGGGAGGTAGGACAATAAATAGGCCATAGTGGCGAAATAGTTACAATTTAGCATTAAATGTGCAGATGATGCTGTGCAAAATGCCTTTGGTGCGGGCAGAGAAACTGGGGTGCGAATGAGCAAAAATAACAGTATGGGGATGAGGTAGTAGGGTGGGCTATTTACAGAAGCGCTATATACAGGTGCAATGATCGATAAGCAGCTCTGACAGCTGATGCTTAAAGTTAGTGAGGGAGATAGGAACCTCCAGCTTCAAGGATTTTGGCAATTAGTTCCAGTCATTGGCAGCAGAGAACCGGAAGGAATGGTGGCCAAAGGAGGTGTTGGCTTTGGGGATGACCAGTGAAATATACCTGCTGGAGCGCATGCTACGGGTGGGTGTTGCTATGGTGACCAGTGAGCTAAGATAAGGCAGGGATTTACCTAGCAAGGACTTATATGACCTGGAACCAGTGGGTTTGGCGACGAATATGTAGTGAGGGCCAGCCAACGAGAGCATACAGGTCGCAGTGGTGGGTAGTATATGGGGCTTTGGTAACAAAACGGATGGCACTGTGATATACTACATCCAATTTGCTGAGTAGAGTGTTGGAGGCTATTTCGTAAATTACATCGCCGAAGTCAAGGATCGGTAAGATAGTCAGTTTTACAAGGGCATGTTTGGCAGCATGAGTGAAGGAGGCTTTGTTGCGAAATAGGAAGCCGATTCTAGATTTAATAGATGATTCATGCGAGTCTGGAAGGAGAGTGAACAGTCTAACCAGACACCTAGGTATCCACATATTCTAAGTCCGACCCGTCCAGAGTAGTGCTAATCAGGCAGAGAGGGGCAGGCAGCAATAGGTTGAAGAGAATGCATTTAGTTTTACTAGTATTTAAGAGCAGTTGGAGGCCACAGAAGGAGTGTTGTATGGCATTGACGCTTGTTTGGACGTTTGTTAACACAGTGTCCAATGAAGGGCCAGATGTATACAGAATGGTGTCATCTGCGTAGATGTGGATCAGAGAGTCACCAGCGGCAAGAGTGACATCGTTGATATATACAGAGAATAGAGTCGGCCCGAGAATATTACCTTGTGGCACCCCCATAGAGAGTTCCGGACAACAGGCCCTCCAATTTGACACACTATCTGAGAAGTAGTTGGTGAACCCGGTGAGGCAGTCATTTGAGAAACCAAGGCACCACGTTCATCTGTACAAATAATAGTATGCACGTATTAACACCATGGGACCACGCAGCCGTCATACCGCTCAGGAAGGAGACGCGTTCTGTCTCCTAGAGATGAACGTACTTTGGTGCAAATCAATCCCATAACAGCAAAGGACCTTGTGAAGATGCTGGAGGAAACAGGTACAAAAGTATCTATAGCCATAGTAAAACGAGTCCTATATCAACATAACCTGAGAGGCCGCTCAGCAAGGAAGAAGCCACTGCTCCAAAACCGCCATAAAAAAGCCAGACTACGGTTTGCAACTGCACATGGGGACAAAAATCATACTTTTTGGAGAAATGTCCTCTGGTCTGATGAAACAAAAATAGAACTGTTTGGTCATAATGACCATCGTTATGTTTGGAGGAAAAAGGGGGACGCTTGCAAGCCGAAGAACACCATCCCAACCGTTTCCCAACCGTTAGGTAAGGGTTATGGTTAAAGGACAACTCCACCACTTTCCAAACAATACCAGTGTCAACATACGTGAACACAGCACATTTCTAAGTTTAGAAAAAAAACAATATATAATGTTAAGTTGTACCTAATGACATCATAAAAGGTTAAAACACTGAGATTTGGGGTGATGTGGGGAGCAAGATAATACCTTCCCTTGGGCTAGAAACTTGTTGCAGGTTTTGAAAATCACTGTTTTATACCTTTTTATACTACCCTGTGATTTCACAGAGAAGCATTTTTTTAGGACCTGATCCTTTTAACCATAGATCATATACAGTTGAAGTTGGAAGTTTACATACACTTAGGTTGAAGTCATTAAAACAAATTGTTTGTTTTAATGGCAGCATCATGTTGTGGGGGTGCTTTGCTGCAGGAGGGACTGGTGCACTTCACAAAATAGATGGCATAGTGAGGAAGGAAAATTATGTGGATATATTGAAGCAACATCAAGACATCAGTCAGGAAGTTAAAGCTTGGTCGCAAATGGGTCTTCCAAATGGACAATGACCCCAAGCATACTTCCAAAGTTGTGGCAAAATGGCATAAGGACAACAAAGTCAAGGTATTGGAGTGGCCATCACAAAGACCTGACCTCAAACCTATAGAACATTTGTAGGCAGAACTGAAAAAGCATGTGCAAGCAAGGAGGCCTACAAACCTGACTCAGTTACACCAGTTCTGTCAGGAGGAATAGGCCAAACTTCACCCAACTTATTGTGGGAAACTTGTGGAAGACTACCCAAAACGTTTGATCCAAGTTAAACAATTTAAAGGCAATGCTACCAAATACTAATTTAGTGTATGTAAACTTCTGGCCAATGTGATGAGAGATAAAAGCTGAAAGAAATAATTCTCTCTACTATTATTCTGACCTAAAAGGGGATTTTTACTAGGATTAAATGTCAGGAATTGTGAAAAACTGAGTTTAAAGGTATTTGGCTAAGGTGTATATAGCCTACCTGTAGGTGTACGAAGGCAAACTGTCGGAGGACGCTACAGCTGACCACCTGGCCATACGACTCAAAGATGGCGGATAGCTCCTCCTGGGTGGAGTCTAGAGCCAGGTTGCCCACGAAGAGCTTCACCGTGTTGCTCTTGTCCATGGTGGAGCTGTGGTGGGACATGCACAGATACGGGCAGACGAAGACAGACATATACAGGCAGACGGGGGACACAAGGGAGAGAGAGAGAGCAGACAGGTGAACATACTGTAAAAGACAAAACATTCTGAACTTACACTTGTCCACGACGCTGGAAACACCAAGAACCAACCAGTCCAAGAGACACCTATAAGGTGTTATTTAGCCTTACTAGTCTATTCTATTATCATGCAACAAGTTTATTTATTTGAATTTAACCTTTATTTAACTAGGCAAGTCAGTTAAGAACATATTCGTATTTACAATGACGGCCTACACCGGCCAAACCTGGACGACGCTGGGCCAATTGTGCGCCGCCCTATGAGATTCCCAATCACGGTCGGATGTGACATAGCATGCATTCGAACCAGGGACTGTAGTGACACCTCTTGCACTGAGATGCAATGCCTTAGACCGCTGCGCCACTCGGGAGTTGACCTCTGACCTTACTTCTTAGAGGTGAAGAAGCACTAGGTTACCCTGCAGGTTTGTCACAACAGTTTAGGGCCAGTTGCAAATAGAAAAGCACAAAAATGTCCAACAAAATGCTTATATTTACACCACTAAACCGACTACAGCATCACCGGGTAGGGAAAAGCTATTTATTTGTCTAATGATAACGCAGCACGAGACAAAAAAAAATGGTTGTACCTTTGGGCACATACACTTTCTACAGTATCAATCTCATCTTCCGGGAAGGCGATTTGGATTCCTTTTTTTCAGTTAATAACTCTGTTAAGCCTATACAAAAAAGGTTGACTCCTAAATTCTATCAACATTTTTGGCCTGATATTAGAGAGTTATTGCTTTTGGCCTACAAAGAGGTTATTGCCAAAGCCATCTTACCTCCTTTGAGACTGGGACTAATAGTTCTTATACCCAAACCAAAGAAGGACTCTCTTTACTTGGACAATTGGAGACCAATCACGTTGTTGGCAACTGACTATACGTTACTAGCCCATGTCTATGCCAAAAGGCTGAAAAAAGCCCTTGATGATATAATCAGTGAAACTCAACTGAAAGCTTTCATTAAAAGGAAGGAGTATTCATAACCATATACGATTGGTATTAGATATTTTAGACTACAATCAGATCATAGAAGAATATGGCTCTATATTGTTTTTTGTTTTTTTAATTTAAGGCTTTTGACACTTTAGAGCACAACTTTCTATTTAGAACTCTCTCTACTTTTGGGTTCGGGAAGAATTTCTGTAAAGTTTTTTTTTTTCTTTACCTTTATTTAACTAGGCAAGTCAGTTAAGATCAAATTCTTATTTACAATGAAGGCCTACCAAAAGGCAAAAGATCTCCTGCGGGGACGGGGGCTGGGATTAAAAATAAATACAAATAAATAAAATATAAATATAGGACTAAACACACATCACGACAAGATAGACAAAACAACACTACCAAAAGAGATACCTAAGACAACAACATATCAAGGCAGCAACACAGCATGCTAGCAACCTAACATGACAACAACATGGTAGAAACACAACATGGTAGCAGCACAAAACATGGTACAAACATTATTGGGCGCAGACAACATCACAAAGGGCAAGAAGGTAAAGATGACAATACATCACGCAAAGCAGCCAAAAGTGATAAGGATTATGTATAATGATCCTAGCAGTTCGGTGGCTATCAGTAATGGGAAATCCCCTCATTTCTCTATTGCTAAAGTAATTAGACAGGGTTGTCCAATCTCCCCTCTTTTATTTACGTTAGCAACAGATTTACTAGCTGTATTTAAGAAATCTGAGAATTTAATAAGGGATCCGCATTTTCGGTAAAGATATAATTATCAGTCAATTTGCAGATGATTCTGCCCTTTTCCTAAAGGATAGGGCAGCTATTCCCTTGGCTATTGACAGAATCAAGAAATGTTCTATGGCCTCTGGGTTGACTCTCAACCTTAACAAATGTGATCTAATGCAAACTCATTGCTGTGACTGTCCACATTGCCTCCATACCTGTCAAAAAAAGGTATGTTGGATTAGGGATATAAGTTAAATATTTAGGAATTGTTATCACTAAAAATGTTTCAGATAGAGAATATTTAAACATTGATAAAAGGATTAATTCTGAGAGTTTCATTAAGTCAGTGGCTGCAACGTGATATATCAATTATGGGTCGTATTCTTCTGTCCAAGACTGATGGTTTATCTAGAATCATCTAGAAGAATCTAGAACCATCTAGACTCTAGAATCCTCTAGAATCATTTACCCAAGTCAGTCTCCTTTTCTTTCTTCTAATAACATCCAAAAAGATAATTCTGTTATATTTAGATTTATTTGGAGGAATAAAACTCATTGCATTCGGAAATCTCAATTAGTGAGACTATGATCAAGGAGGTTTACAGGCTATTGATTTTGAGTCGTTAGTGGGTACTTTTAGAACTAAATGTTTGAAATGATGTCTGTCTAATCCTACCTCTGTGGTATCATATCCCTAACAGTCTGTTTAATAAACTTGGTGGACTTGAATTCCTAATTCATTTGGTTTACATTTACATTTTACATACTGGTCCCCCGTGGGAATCAAACCCACAATCCTGGCGTTACAAGGACCATGCTCTACCAACTCAGCTACACTGGGTTTGACAAGGGTATTATGTTTGTATGCGATTTGTTAGACAAGAGTTTCTGCCTTTTGATGAGTTAATTGGTAAATATAACTTTTTTATTAACATTATTATTCTCTTTGCAAATAATTTAACTCTTACTACCTTCAAACTCAGGCCTACCTTCAAACTCAGTGCCTCTTTGCTCGACATCATGGGAAAATCAAAATAAAATCAGCCAAGTATAAACACCATGGGACCACGCAGCCGTCATACCGCTCAGGAAGGAGACGCGTTCTGTCTCCTAGAGATGAACGTACTTTGGTGCGAAAAGTGCAAATCAATCCCAGAACAGCAGCAAAGGACCTTGTGAAGATACTGGAGGAAACAGGTACAAAAGTATCTATATCCACAGTAAAACAAGTCCTATATGGACATAACCTGAAAGGCCGCTCAGCAAGGAAGAAGCCATTGCTCCAAAACCGCCATAAAAATACCAGACTATGGTTTGCAACTGCACATGGGGACAAAGATCATACTTTTTGGAGAAATGTCCTCTGGTCTGATTAAACAAAAATAGAAGTGTTTGGTCATAATGACCATCGTTATGTTTGGAGGAAAAACGGGGGAGGCTTGCAAGCCGAATAACATCATCCCAACCGTGAAGCACGGGGGGTGGCAGCATCATGTTGTGGGGATGCTTTGCTGCAAGAGGGACTGGTGCACTTCACAAAATAAAAAAAATAAAAGTGTGGTTATATTGAAGCATCATCTCAAGACATCAGTCAAGAAGTTAAAGCTTGGTCGCAAATTGGTCTTCCAAATAGACAATGACCCCAAGCATACTTCCAAAGTTGTGTCAAAATGGCATAAGGACAACAAAGTCAATGTATTGGAGTAGCCATCACAAAGCCCTGACCTCAATTCTATAGAAAATGTGTAGGCAGAATTGAAAAAGCGTGTGCGAGCAAGGAGGCCTACAAACCTGACTCAGTTACACCAGTTCAGGAGGATTGGGCCAGAATTCACCCAACTTATTGCGGGAAGCTTGTGGAAGGCTACCCGAAATGTTTGACCCAATTTAAACAATTTAATGGCAATGCTACCAAATACTAATTGAGTGTATGTAAACTTCTGACCCACTGGGAATGTGATGAAATAAATCATTCTCTACTATTATTCTGACATTTCACATTCTTAAAATAAAGTGGTGATCCTAACTGACCTAAAACAGGGAATTTTTACTAGGATTAAAAGTCAGGAATTGTGAAAAACTGAGTTTAAATGTATTTGGCTAAGGTGTATGTATACGTCTGACTTCAACTGTAGCTCAGCAGACCATGGCAAAGTTGAATCGCAATTATAATCCAAGATTTTAGTCAGTAGCCTATGCCTACTGAAATAACAAGTCAATCTCGCAAATAGGACATTTATAACGGTTTGTAGTCTTAACTTCTGGCACATAATAACAGCACAATTGCCAGAAAATAGCATAACATAAAGTGCCTGGACACAACCCTTAGCCGTGGTATATTAGCCATAAACCCGAGGGGCCTTATTACTATTATAAATGGCTAAAAATAAATGTTGTCATACCCGTGACATATGGTCTGATATACCATGGCTATCAGCCAACCAGCATTCAGGGTTATAAACAGTGGTTTGAGCACTGAATACTGATTGGTTGAAAGCCATTGTATATCAGATGTGTACCAGGGGAATGACAACAACATACTTTTTACTGTTCTAATTACGTGGTTAACCAGTTTATAATAGCAATAAGGCACCTCAGGGGTTTGTGGTATATGGCCAATATACCACGGGTAAGGGCTTTGTCCTAAGAACAGCCCTTAGCCATGGTATATTGGCCATATACCAAACCTCATCGGGCCTTATCGATTAATCATAGCAGTCAAAACTAGTTAAATAACATTAAATTATGGAACATGATCTGGAGTGTTTAAAATGGGTGATTGACATATTCTTAAACTCGCAGGAGTTTGAATTTTGCTTCATAGACTACGTCGTAAAAAAAATATATTGCTTCTTAATTCGCTCGATAACGTCATGGGAAGGGTTTATTGGATAAATGTGGCAACTCCTCTCTCACTGCGAAAAAAAACCGTACTCGTTTTCAGGCCTTGTGGGCGGGTTTTCAGAGGTCATTGGGCTACACATTTTAGCTTGACCTGGCAACCCTGCCATTGAATCTCCCGATCAACCATGTTACAGATATGTACCAAAAACGTGTTTCAGGTTTACATGATTTCCCAATTCGCTGCTAGGACTGATAAAACTGTTGATATACGACATACGTTTTCTTTAAAATTACCCATATGGACTGGAGAGGATGCTTAGGTTTTGGTTGGTGTGACCGAAACTGAACAAACCTCGCGGCGAAAATGTGATCAGACGATTTGCCTAAGTAGCTGGAAATGGGGTTTCGATGCCATTTTTGTTGTTATCATCAATCCAATCTAGACAAAGAGTACATTAATTGTATCGGATGAATGGTGGACATATTACAAAACAATGTTACATTGGAAATGTTAGCCACAGCATTTTTCCGCACTGGAACGGATACATTGCACGACAGCGAAAATGTCTTCAATGGAACAACACGCTTTCGTGTTTCGTGCCATTAGTTCTTCTGCTGACAACGAATACCTCATATTTCTACAAATCGTTATTTGGTGTATTTCTCATCTTTAGTAAAGAAATCTAATGAAAGATAGGTATATAATTATACCGTCTTACTTACCTAAGCAGTGCCGTGTTTCAAAATGGTAGCGTCTGCTTCCGTTTTCTTTTTTTGTTTTAGAAGGACGGGCATACTTCACCAATGGGGAAGTCAGAGGGTTGGAGCTGCCAAACCAGAATGCTGATTTTTTTTCACAATCGCCTTATTACATTTTCGAATAGATGGGCTATAAAAAAAAAAGTGGCTTTACAACATGCTTCGACATGACAATTCAGTCATTCATCAATTCATAGACAGATTTCACCGTAGTCTAAAGTGCAACTGGTGCCTTTTATTGCATATTTCATTTAACTGAGAAAAGTTCAATTACTTTCCTACACTTGAGAAAAAAACCAATAACTTACACTAGCTACCGTGTATCTGTCTTTTGTGTACTTTCGTTGTGGCATTTTGCACCTGCCCTGTGTTTTTGTTGTAGCTGCTTGATAATGAAATTTCCCCCCCCCGGGGGATCAATAAAGTACCTATCTATCTATCTACAAAGATTTGTATAGAATCATGATTCAAGTCATGAAAAGTGCTACATTTTAGTCATTTAGCAGACATTCTTATCCAGAGCGACCCACATGCGCAACTAGTGCCAAGTGCCCCACTCAAGGGCACATCAACAGATTCTTCACCTAGTCAGGTTGGAGACCTGAACCATCGACCCCTCGGATACTGGCCCAACGCTAGGCTACCTGCCACCCTAACGTATTTCCTTGATTCCTCGCATCCTCTCCCAAGTGACACAGTGGTCTAAGACACTGCATCTCCGTGCAAGAGGCGTCACTACAGACAACCTGGTTCAAATCCAGACTATCACAACCGGCCATGATTGGGAGTCCCATAGGGCGGCGCACAATTGGTCCAGCGTCGTCAGTTTGGCCGGTGTAGGCCATCATTGTAAATGAGAATTTGTTCTTAACTGGACTTGCCTAGTTAAATAAAAGTTTACACACTCTCTCCTCGACTTCCCAAAACTCATTGGAGAAGATAAGGTGATCTTCACCTCCAATGCAACCTGAGAAGGTACTGAGAGAGAATGCGAAGAATCAAGGAAAGACCCGAGATTCACCCTTGTAGATTAGCATTCTACCGACGGGTAATGGAACCACTAAAACAGTCACCATCTCGAAGTCAATCCAATCAACACACACAGTTTAAAAACACACAATGAGCACATCCAGAGTTCAAGGGACAGATATTTAGACAGTAAAGCAGTTGAGATAAGTATGAAATTGTAATCAAACAGAATTACAACATTGACTGCTTGATAGTAGAAAACTGTTCAACTTAGTTGACAACAGAATAGTCAACATGGGATGTTTGGGCTTGGAACCCTGATCTTGCCTATATGGGAGATCATTCAGTGTCTAGACACCTATATCATATTCTGTGCTGTTGTTTTTCTTCAGACTTATGACAGCTTCTGATCTCGAAAGAATTCCATAAGGCAACTCAAATATTACAGCTGAATAGACAATTCCTCGGTTTTGGTTTCTCCTCCTCCTAGTGTAAGACATCATCAGCGACAGCCAGTGAGGTTGGCCGTTCATGGGTGTATTCAGAGATACGAAACGTTCTGAATGTTGCAGATAGAAATATAATTAATACAGCTGACAGGATTCCATGTTCCACCTGACACACAATCATATCGATTCTACACAATACATTAAAATGTATTTATTACATTCTGCAACGTCACATCCTCCTGAACAAATCCCAGGTCACAGGTGAGCAGCAGGTGTCTCTGCAGTGGTCTTGCTGCGACCCGTCCCAGCCAGCGGTCGGTCCCTCTCCTCCCACAGAGTCACCCCGTCACACGCACAGATCTGCTTGGTGTTCTGGAACAGGCCAGCGGAGCGAGCAATGATCCCACAGGCCAGCCTGTACCCAACAAGCACAGAGCAATAGATGCACAGACAGAGAAACAAATAGAAAAGATCAGCACCAGCACATTTTTCATTATAAATTCAACTTAATTCATTCAACTTTGACCTACAGTAAGTCCACCCAAATGCTATCCACGT
The DNA here is from genome assembly GCA_023634145.1 of Thymallus thymallus. Classification (NCBI taxonomy): domain Eukaryota; kingdom Metazoa; phylum Chordata; class Actinopteri; order Salmoniformes; family Salmonidae; genus Thymallus; species Thymallus thymallus. The sequence continues at coordinate 7,417,171 of CM042423.1, forward strand.
CTCTCCTCTACCGTGAGCTCACCTCTGGCCGGAGTTCCCGGTCAGTTTGGAAAGGGGGTGAGCCCCCCTTCCCAGGTCATCCTCCCCAGCATCCACCACCAGAGACCGACCAATCACGTCCCACACCTGCAGGAAGTGAAGCAGGAAGTGACAGAGAAGGGTTAAGAGTGGCTGCTGCCAATGGTGTTGGTACCACTGACCAGTGTGCTTTGCTCAGTGTTTAATTGTGGCTAAACATCCTTTCTACTTAGTATTGTTCTAGATTACTCTCATCTCCATAGAGTTTAGTTGTACATTCTTGCAATTGTGCATTCCCCAACCCGGTATAACACCATGTACTAAATGCCTTTACTGTATTAACACTGTACCTGCCTATGTCACTACACATGTAAATGCATACGTTTCAGACCAAAAGGGGTAGGGGGTGTGTTACCTTCAGCTCAGGGTCCTCTAGTCTGAATGAGGCTCGACCGTCTGGTCCAGCCACAATATTCCCCAGATCACCTACATGCTGGAAGAAAACACATTTAACTGAATATCCCAACCAAGACCATGAATATCCCAACCAAGACCATGAATATCCCAACCAAGACCATGAATATCCCAACCAAGACCGTGAATATCACAACCTTTTAACCAGTTAGAAGGTAAAGGGCAAGAAAAAAAGAGACCCAATATCAGTCTAATCAATTCCATAATCAGATCAATCCTATTATATAATCTCTTTGAGACAGTAAAAATGTACTTCCTGAAAGCCTAACATCTCAGAAAGAAAGTACCCCAGTTTCACAAGGAACTAAACAGTGTAGCCCTACTCTAGAAGAAGGCAAGGTAACTCTACCCTGTCTGGGTCCTGCGGGGCACCATGTTGTCTCCCATAGGGGTTATAGTGTTCTCCACAGCTGTACAAACACACAGGCAGAGAGAAACATGAGTCATCCACTCCCATGATCCTCTGGGGCAAGCAGGTGCAATTATGACCTCATCATGAGCTGCAGTGATGCAATCATAAAGCGACTGATCTATTCAAGTAAACTCTGAAGGCTGTAGAAAATAGTTGGCAAAACAATGCATATAGTACTATATACTATGACATTTTGTACATATTATGAAAAATACCTCTACACTAAATTCCGCAAATACTGAATATGATTTGGGTTGATAATATATCATGTTACGGACACACACACACACACACAGATCACCTCTGGCAGTCCTGTGTGAGATCTCCCAGCGTGTGGACGTGGAGTCCGTGGGCGCCAGGTTCCAGACCATCAATGGTCCCATCGATCAGACAGCGCTCCTCAGACAGCTGGAGGAACCGCACCACCCCCTGGACAGGACCCCTACCGCCCATCATGGCCACCGCTGCACCCAGGTCTGATACGCAAACATTTGCATAAAGTACACACACACACACACACACACACACACACACACACACACACACACACACACACACACACACACACACACACACACACACACACACACACACACACACACACACACACACACACACAAACACACAAACACAAACACACAAACACACGCTGCCAAATACACCTATGACGTAGGCCTACTAATAACTCAAATATTGGACATGAGGAATCTGTAAATGTGTGTAGGCATTCTGAAGTCACCAAGTGGTTAATATACCCTCAGGGTGACTGCTACCTTCTTAGGCCATGGCACAGAGATGGATAGAGATCATCTTTATACATGTCCCATTATGGCGTCTGTGAGCGCAGAGCACAGGCAGCGCCATTGAGGCAATCTCCATTTTTTAAGTAGTCCATCTCTAGGAGTTGGCAGACAAACTGAAATGGTGCACACTGCCACCTAGCGTTTCCTCACATGTATAATTAATTGGCTGATCCCTCCTGCTGACCCGGATGGAATCATGTGATCTACAGGTTTTTATAAATCTAGAGTCCTCTATCTAACTCTATGGGCCGTGGCCACATTGGATTTTGTGTCTGAGTATTTCGGATGGTGCCAATGCTTTTTCAATGGGAGTCATCCATTGCCGGTTGAATGACAACGGAGATGATTGTCCAACAAAAAAAAAAAGCACATATACAACTCGCTTGAAAAAAAAGTAGAGAAGAGTTGTACTTTTGACAGACAAAAGTGGACAATGATGTACATCATATACGATTTCATCCGTGTTCATGCATCTCAGTGTGCCCGTACCCGGTTGTGTTCATGCATCTCAGTGTGCCCGTACCCGGTTGTGTTCATGCATCTCAGTGTGCCCGTACCCGGTTGTGTTCATGCATCTCAGTGTGCCCGTACCCGGTTGTGTTCATGCATCTCAGTGTGCCCGTACCCGGTTGTGTTCATGCATCTCAGTGTGCCCGTACCCGGTTGTGTTCATGCATCTCAGTGTGCCCGTACCCGGTTGTGTTCATGCATCTCAGTGTGCCCGTACCCGGTTGTGTTCATGCATCTCAGTGTGCCCGTACCCGGTTGTGTTCATGCATCTCAGTGTGCCCGTACCCGGTTGTGTTCCTCCGATGCCCTTTAGTACCGCCCTGCGCCCAGTGCTCTCGATAAGATCCTGCACCTCATGGGACGTCAGAGCAGACTCCACCAGAACCTCCTCCTTCCCCACGTCTATCTTCACCGACTGCACTCCTGCACACAGAATAAAGGAGAGGAGGGAGGGATGTAGAGATGGAATGAATGAATGAATGAATGAAGAGGACAAAACAGAGAAAGAAATAATGAGGAGCGCAACAGAGAGAGAAGGGATGAGGAGAAAACAGAGAAAGAAGGGATGAGGAGAAAACAGAGAAAGAAGAGATGAGGAGAAAACACAGGGGAGGAATTAGTAAAATAAAATATATCCATCACTGTGACAAATACTGCTGCCATGTGCATTAAATGCTTTAGATGGCTTTTAGTTGATACATATCTTGGAATGAATGGAGGGGCCCAGTGGTTTTGTTGCAGTGTAAATGATGTTTGCCAAAAGCAAGAGCGGCCCCTGTATCAGCCTTCTGAATGTCAATACAACAATAATAGCCAAGTAAACAACATTCAGAATTTGTTCTAATGTGTTACTATTGATATTAAGCCTAGGAGCAATACACAACTCAGTTAACAACGAGTGTTATGTTGTGCACACTAGCAAAAGTGTAGTTACTAGCCTACTACACTAATAACCAATTTAAGTGCTGGAATGGAAAGGTAAAAAATACCTGGTGTTCCCTCCAGTGCAGCTCGGACTTTCTCTGCACAACTGTCACATGTCATCTGCACTGCAAACTCCAGCTGTATGTAATAAGAGAAATAGTGAGCATTTAACTAGCTAGCTAGGTCCACAAAGTACAGTCAGTATAGCTATTCATCTCAACGTAAATGATTCTTTGATATAGCAAATCAATGTCCCAGCTAGCACATTTGGTTCCTTGAAAGTTTTGGGAACATACATTTTTTGGTTTCCCATTGGTTCTGGGAACAAAGCCATACATTTCCTGACCGGTAAATCTGAAGGTTTTTTAAACATTCTGAGAACAGAAGTGGAATTTTTAGGTTGCAGGGAGGTTCTAATAATGTATTACTATGGTTCCCTGAAAGTTTTCCTGGGAGGTCTGAGAACATCAATTATAGGTTATTTGAAGGTAATTAAATTATGTTCAATAAGACTTTTAGAACATGTTTCAATAAGACTTTTAGTAATAGTGTTAGCTTAGTTTGGGACACATGGAAATTAATTTGGTGATTTTTGAACCTATGATCTTCTCTTCTCTATCCATGGAATTAGTTGACTGTGCCACCAGGATGGCGCTAGCATGCCATGTTTTAACTCATACAAAGTTGTTCATTTTTGTCTGTTCAATTAGACCATTTCAAATTAAACAAGCAATCATTAAGATCAGGTGTGTCCAATTAGTGGGCGCAGCCAACACACCTGAACACGCTTAACAAGATAGAGGATAGCAAGAGTTTGATGCTATGCTGATGTTCCACAGAAGAAAGTTGTTTCTTAACGTTCTGAGGACCTTACTTTAAATAGAACAACGAGGATCAAAATATGCTGAAGTACTGAAATTCCCACCTAAGAAACATATGGTTCTCAGAACGTTATGTGCTAGCTTGGGTTACTTTAGTTTCGCAACAATGCTGCGTTCAAGACTAATTGTTGATGATGATACAAAATTGTGCCTGGTAACTGTTGTATTTATTATGGATCCCGATTAGCAGGCAGCAGCTAAAATTAAGGCAGTTGTACAATTTTTAAAACATTACAATACATTCACAACAGATTACAACACTAAGTGTGTGTCCTCAGACCCTTACTCTACTACCACATATCTACAACACAAGTTTGTGTTGCTTCACAGTCCTCGCTGTTCCATAAGGTGTATAATTTTACTGCTTGCATCAGTTACTTGACGTGGAATAGAGTTCCATGTAGTCATGGCTCTATGTAGTACTGTGCAGCTCCCATAGTCTGTTTGGGACTTGGGGACTGAAGAGGGGACTGAGAAGAGTTCTCTGGTGGCATGTCTTGTTGGGTATGCATGGACGTCTGAACTGTGTGCCAGTAGTTCAAACAGACAGCTAAGTGCATTCAACATGTCAATACCTCTCACAAATACAAGTAGTGAATCAATCAATCTCTCCTCCACTTTGAGCCAGGAGAGATTGAAATGCATATTATTAATGTTAACTATCTGTGTACATCTGTACATCTAAGTGCCATCCATGCTGCACTGTTTTGAGCCAACTGGAATTTTCTTAAGTCCCTCTTTGTGGCACTTGACCACATGACTGAACAGTAGTCCAGGTGCGACAAATCTAGGGCCTGTAGGACCTGCCTTGTTGATAGCGCTATTAAGAAGGCAGAGCAAGGCTTTATTATGTGTCAATATGTTTTGACCATGACCGTTTACAATCCTGGGTTAATCCAAGCAGTCACCTCAACTTGCTCAATTTCCACATTATTCATTACAAGATTTAGTTGAGGTTTAGTGAATGATTTGTCCCAAATACAATGCTTTTAATGACGATACATTTCAATACTAATGATTGATATCTAGCTATTGTATTACAGAGTCAATATCCGGTTATTGTGTAAGCAGTCTTACTAAATAAGCACTTGTTTACCTTAATTATTGGAACGTAGTGTTTTCAATAAGGCAAGAAAAGCAACATATACAAATTGCCATTTGAAGAAAGAATATTAAAAGATTGTTCAAACCTTCGTAGTTCGGTCTGTTTCCATTTTTGTGCCGCACGCCGCTGTCTGACCTATGATAACAGAATTTACTAGAAAACGTACTACTTTCCCCCAAACAGACACAAACCGGGAGAAGGGCGCCGCCATCTTTATGAGGTCGGTAAACTGTATTTTGACCGTAATCGCCATCTAGTGTCAATTGTCAGTCACTGCGTAGATTTGGTGTTCACTTTTTTAAAAAGTGTGAGAACTACAAGTAAATGTATGAGAGGGGAGTTGACTCACTGATAATAGGAGTGTACATACTGTAAAAGTGGTGCAATAATTAACATTTTAAAGACATTTTCTGTCTGCATCTGATGTTTACATTTACATTTTGATTATTTAGACTAATAATCGATAGATAGATAGATAGATAGATAGATAGATAGATAGAGTGGGAAAACTAAACGGAATAGACAGGACTATGATGAGCAAAGTGACTGGGAGGATGCAAGCAATGAAGAAGAAAAAGAACTGAAGAGACTTTGAAGTGCTATTTCTGAAAGAGAAAGTAGAGGGCTAGAGGAGCAGCTGAAAAAAAAACTGGAAAAAGAAGTAGGGAACAAGTTAATAACCATCTGACATGATGGAGAGAAATTTGGTGTTTTTCAGATTCTCTCTTAGGTTGTTTCTCTCCACCTCTGCAACATGGTGCATGAACTCTTTGGCCCGCTTCTCATTTCTATATGTTGAGCCCATAGTGATTCCTTTTTTTTCATCCAAACTGCAAAACATCAAACTAAATTAGCCTTCTACCCTTTGTTTACTTAAGGATCAACACTATAAGGCTAGTAAAGTCAATTGTGTCACAATGCTTTAAAATGTAAACAGCATCTGGAGACAAACATTAAAATAGAATGTTACAGAGCCATAGGAAAGCATGGAGAGCCATGTCAGCATCAGTAGGCCTATACATTTATGGTATTTATACACTATTTTGAGGTTAACCAAAGCTTATCAATAACCTACAATACTTGACCACGTCTGCTAAATAGACTTGAAAAGACTAGCTACAAAAGTACTAGTCTATCTACAAGAGTAACAACATTTTCACTTACTCGCACATCCACTCGAAGTCAGAATGTGGTCTCGCCTTCTTGCCAATGGCATGTACAGTCCTAAACAGTATCTTCATCTTCGTGCTGGTCTGCTCTGACATTGCCAATATCGCCGTCACAGAGGGTGTCAAGAGGAGATGCTCCGATTGTGTAATCAATCAGGGCAAACAAGAAGGAACTTCCCTACTAACCCGTGGCTTCCCAGACAACCACCACAGGGTTATTTGCAAGGAAATGGCACCAATTCAGATGCATGGCAGCGGTCTCAGGCACAGGCCTCACAGGGCCCAGTGAACCCCTGGGGAGGACCAAATCAGGGATACTAGGGGTGCCCAGGGAGTCCTAGAGGGGAGGGTCAGTTAGTAGTAGTAGCTATTTTTTTTATTTCACCTTTATTTAACAAGGTAGGTCAGTTGAGAACAAGTTCTCATTTACAACTGCGACCTGGCCAAGACAAAGTAAAGCAGTGCGACAAAAAAAACAACAACACAGAGTTACACAGTAAACAAACGTACAGTCAATAACACAATAGAAAATCTATATACAGAGTGTGCAAATGTAGTGCAAAATGCAGTAAGGTTAGGAAGGTAGGACAATAAATAGGCCATAGTGGTGAGATAAATTACAGATTAGCACTAACACTGGAATGATGGATGTGCAAATTATGATGTGCAAATAGAGATACTGGAGTGCAAAATTAGCGAAAATAATAAAATAAATATGGGGATGAGGTAGTAGGGTGGGCTATTTACAGAAGGGCTATATACAGGTGCAGTGATCGATAAGCAGCTTTGACAGCTGATGCTTAAAGTTAGTGAGGGAGATAGGAACCTCTAGCTTCAAGGATTTTTTCAATTCGTTCCAGTCATTGGCAGCAGAGAACTGGAAGGAATGGCGGCCAAAGGAGGTGTTGGCTTTGGGGATGACCAGTGAGATATACCTGCTGGAGCGCATGCTACGGGTGGGTGTTGCTATGGTGACCAGCGAGCTGAGAAAGGGCGGGGATTTACCTAATAAGACTTATAGATGACCTGGAGCCAGTGGGTTTGGCGACAAATATGTAATGAGGGCCAGCCAACGAGAGCATACAGGTCGCAGTGGTGGGTAGTATATGGGGCTTTGGTAACAAAACGGATGGCACTGTGATAGATTACATCCAATTTGCTGAGCAGAGTGTTGGAGGCTATTTTGTAAATGACATCGCCGAAGTAAAGGATCGGTAGGATAGTCAGTTTTACAAGGGCATGTTTGGCAGCATGAGTGAAGGAGGCTTTGTTGCAAAATAGGAAGCCGATTTGGATTGGAGATGGTTAATGTGAGTCTGGAAGTTGAGTTTACAGTCTAACCAGACACCTAGGTATTTGTAGGAGTCCACGTATTCTAAGTCGGACCCGTCGAGAGTAGTGATGATAGTCCGGTGGGCGGGTGTGGGCAGCGTTCGATAGAAAAGCATGCATTTACTTTTACTAGCATTTAAGAGCAGTTGGAGGCCACGGAAGGAGTGTTGTATGGCATTGAAGCTTGTTTGAAGGTTAGTTAACATAGTGTCCAAAGAGGGGCCAGATGTATACAGAATGGTGTCGTCTGCTTAGAGATCGATCAGAGAGTCACCAGCAGCGAGAGCGACATCGTTGATGTATATAGAGAAAAGGGTTGGCCCAAGAATTGAACCCTGTGGCACCCCCATAGAAACTTCCAGAGGATCGGACGATATGCCCTCCGATTTGACACACTGAACTCTGTCTGAGAAGTAGTTGGAGAACCAGGCAAGGCAGTCACTTGAGAAACCAAGGCTGTTGAGTCTGCCAATAAGAATGCGGTGATTGACAGAGTCGAAAGCCTTGGCCAGGTCGATGAAGACGGCTGCACAGTACTGTCTTCTATCGATGGCGGTTATGATATCGTTCAGTACCTTGAGCGTAGCTGAGGTGCACCCATGACCAGCTCGGAAACCAAATTGCATAGCAGAGAAGGTACGGTGGGATTCGAAGTGGTCAGTTGTTTGTTAACTTGGCTTTCATAGACTTTAGAAAGGCAGGGCAGGATGGATATAGGTCTATAACAGTTTGGGCTATGCAGGCTGATAAAGAACCTATGCTGCAGGTTCAGATAAATATTAGAGGCACACCTATGATGGTAGATACTGGAGAAACGTACTCATGTGTAAATCCAAATTACGCCTCTCACCTCCCCATGTCAGGCAAATATGCTAAAACAGTAGGATTCTCGGGACAAACGCAGCTAATACCTATGACAGCTGCATACCTATATTAGTATCGTAACACACTCCAGTTAATTTACTGCGAAGAGATGCACTATGTAGAATGGGTATCCAAATTAGATGCACAGCAGAAGGAATATTAATAGACCAGCAAGGCATACACCCACAGATGATGATGACTGCAGAACAGGCAGCAAATGTGTATTGGATAGGAGACAGAAGAACCGGTACAAGAAGTACTGGATAAATGGGGAAAGTTTATTAGGGCACAAGTCTCAAAGATGACACGACCAAAGTTAGAGTTTCATTGCGCATTACAATATGACCCATACCAAGATCCTGTGCTTGAGCAAATATGGTGGATGGAAGTAGGGGATAAAATAGCACCCATTAGGTCACAATACTTAATAATAGGAAAACAAGGGGCAGCAATGGAAGTACAGGACATCCCCAAATTGTATATGATACAGAACTGGTTTAAAATACCATAACATTGCTAGTGGCTGAAGGTTATCAGGCAAAAGACTTAGGACCAATAAAAATATGAAATGGGAAAACACAGAAAATTCGTTGATTTTCCACTCTGCTGAAAAAAACCCTGATAAAAGTAATCTGCTTTGCAGAAATGGTGGGGGAACCACAAGAAGTGGAAATAACTGAAGAAAAACAGATGCAGGTAGCCAAAAAATAAACAAAGCAGGAGAGGCTAAAGAAAGAAATGGAAAATATAATCCCAGAACAAGTATGGTCAAAACATGACACGGATATGGGCCTGGAAAAATCAGCCAATCCAATTTTGCGTTAAAGTAAAAGCAAACACAAGACCTCCATGGAAACAGCAATATCCAATTAAGCCTGAGGCAGAAGCAGGAATTCAGGCTACCATAGAAGGATTGATAGAAGCAGGAGTATTGGTTGAAACCCAGAGTGTCTGTAATACACCACTGCTTCCAGTAATGAAGGCAGATAAACAGAAGTGGAGACTAGTCCATGACCTGAGAGCAGTGAACGAGGTAGTACAGGACTACCAAGCAGAGGTACCATTCCACCAGATGCTAAATGGTTTTCAGTGATGGATTTGTGTGGGGCATTTTTTTGTGTGCCCCTAGCAGAAGAAAGTAGACACTTGTTTGCATTTATCTATAAAAATCAGCAATACACATACAGCGGGTGAAATAAGTATCGAACACGTCACCATTTTTCTCAGTAAATATATTTCCAAAGGTGCTATTGACATGACATTTTCACCAGATTTTGGCAACAACCCAAGTAATCCATACATACAAAGAAACCAAAACAAATAAGTTCAGAAATTAAGTTGTGTAATAATGTGAAATTACACAGGGAAAAAGTATTGAACACACTTACTGATATTTATTTAATACTTTGTACAAATGCCTTTGTTGGAGAAACTAGTCGCATGCATTGCTCTGATGTGTTCTTGGCCCATTCTTCCACACAAACAGTCTTCAAATCTTGAAGGTTCCGTGGGCCTCTTCTATGAATCTTGATCTTAAGTTCTTTCCATAGATTTTCAATGGGATTTAAGTCAGGTGATTGGCTGGGCCATTCTAGCAGCTTTATTTTCTTTCTTTGAAACCAATTGAGAGTTTCCTTGGCTGTGTGTTTGGGATCATTGTCTTGCTGAAATGTCCACCCTCGTTTCATCTTCATCATCCTGGTAGATGGCAGCAGATTTTTGTCAAGAATGTCTCGGTAAATTTGCCCATTCATCCTTCCTTCAATTATGTGAAGATTGCCAGTACCATTTGCTGAAAAGCAGCCCCACACCATGATGTTCCCACCTCCAAACTTCACTGTTGGTATGGTGTTTTTAGGGTGATGTGCAGTGCCATTTCTCCTCCAAACATGGTGTGTATTATGACATCCAAACAGTTCAATTTTGCTCTCATCTGACCACACTATATTCTCCCAGTATTTCACTGGCTTTTCCAAATGTTGTGCAGCAAACTTTAAACGAGCTTCAACATGCTTTTTTTTCAGCAATGGAGTCTTGCGTGGTGAGCGTGCATACAGGCCATGGTGGTGGAGTGCATTACTTACTGTTTTCTTTGAGACAACAGTACCTGCTAATTGCAGGTCTTTTTGAAGCTCTCCACAAGTGGTCCTTGGCTCTTGGACAACTCTTCTGATTATTCTTTTCACTCCTCTGTCAGAAATCTTGCGAGGAGCACCTGGTCCAGGCAAATTTATGGTGAAATGATTGTCTTTCCACTTCCGTATTATGGCCCCAACAGTGCTCACTGGAACATTCAGAAGCTTAGAAATGCGCCTATAACCAATGGCATCATTATGTTTTGCAACAATTAGGTTGTGAAGGTCTTGAGACAGCTCTTTGCTTTAACCCATCATGAGATGTGTCTTGTGTGACACCTTGGCAATGAGACCTTTTTGTAGGCCATCAGTTGGGACTTCATGTGTTCAAACCAGCTGATATTAATTTGCACTGACAGGGGGCTGGATTGCTTTTTAATTACTGATAGTTTTCAGCTGTTGTCTTGGCTTTCCATGCCTTTTTGCACCTCCCTTTCTTCATGTGTTCAATACTGTGTCATTTCACATTATTACACATAACTTAATTGTATGTATGGATTACTTGGGTTGTTACCAACATCTGGTGAAAAGTTCATGTCAATAGCACCTTTGGAAATATATTTACTGAGAAAAATGGTGACATGTTCAATACTTATTTCACTCGCTGTATACACGAATGCCACAAGGATTTATGTATTCACCCCATGTCTTTAATAAAGTATTACGAGCTGATTTGGAAGATCTAACGCTGGAAGGAACATCAATACAGATTGGGTAGAAGAATATGCATTAAAAACAGCTCCATTAAGATAAATAATGAAAAATGCAGGAATAGCAGACATAAAGGCAAGAATAAAATGGAACAGTGATGCAGTAGCAGCATTTGAAACAATAAAACAACATGTGCAAACAGTCCCAGCGGTAGGAACTTCAGACTTTACAAAACCCTTTCTGCTATATGTGGCAAATCATTGCCAGGCATTTGTAACAGCAATACTGATACAAGAAACATGTGTGGGATGAAGAAAGCAGCCGATAGCCTTTTATAGTACCAAATTGGACTCAGTAGCGCAGGGTTATCCGCCATGCTACCAGGGGTTGGCGGCTGTACAGTATGCATATGATAAAACATCCACAATTACAATGGGCTATCCATTGGTGATTTACAAATGCCAGACTGCTAGAACATCTGATGCTGTTAACCTACCCAGATATGACCATAAGACGATGCACTACAGTTAACCCAGCAGAAAGAATCCCAATAGAAACAGAAGGGGGATTCACACAACCGCGTGGCGGTGTCCCTGACATTTAATAAATTACGCACTGATTTACTGTCAATTCTAATCTTGGGAGCTGCAGAGGAGTAGCTTGTGGATGGGTCTTGCTTTAGAGATTATGAAGGCAACCATGCTGGCTATGCAATAGTAAGAAAAGGAGTAGAAAGTGAAAGTTGTGAACAACCATTAACAGCAGCATGCAACAAATGGAGAGATAAAGTAGTAAACATCTACACTGATTCAGCATATGGATGTCACCTGTTTGGAGCAGTATGGAAACAAAGAGGATTTAGAAAAACAGATGGAAGCCCAATACTGCACTTTGAACAAACACAAGACTTAATGAATGCGTTAATGATGCCAAAACAAATAGCAATCGTTAAATGATACGCACATAAGAAAGGAAATGACAACGTTACCAGAGGAAATAATGCAGCAGATGAGGCAGCAAAAATAGCATCTAAATGCAAGGTGGCAATACAGGCTCCCCTTATTTTAATTGAAGCAGCCCCAGAAATTGATGACATAATAAGGATGCAGGAAAAAGCAGGAATTTATTAGCAAACTATTTGGAGCAGAAGAGGGGCCGCAAAAGATGTGAACGAGCTATGGAGATCACAGGATGGACAAATAGTGGTTCCTACAATACTGTTGAGCCTACTGGTTACACTTGTGCATGGTTTTGACCATGGACTAAGACAAGAAGTCAAGAACAATGCTGGGCGTGATGCACACACCTGGGACTGGCTGGAATTGACTCTGGGAAATGGGGGAAAATGGGGAGCAATGTTCGCGAAAATGACAATCCTGATAGGTGTAATGTTAGTAATGATGGGAGTAGTTTTTTGCTGTATAATACCGTTGCTGAAATCCTTTTTGTTTCAGACCACTGTGAAACAAGTGACTGTGAAAACAATGATGGTAAAAACGAGGACAGGGGCATGAGCTGGACACCGGAAGAGGTGATCCCAGTCCCAGGGAAACCAGGACCGTACATGGACTCAGAAGGGAAGCCCTGTAATGTAAAAGGAGGACCACTGGACTGCCCATATGGAAACTCAGAATGCCTATATGGAATAATTGCAGGAGGAGGATGGGCATGCCTTGACTACAAGAAGCGCCAACAATCAGTGGAAACAAGAGTTGGAGATACGGATCTCCCGGACTTATACCCAGTTCCTTATTACCTCAGTGATGATGATAACCCCAGACATGAGCATGGGAAGTTGCTAGGAGAAGTTCAGCATGATCATAAACCATGCTCGAAACACAGACCCAGTCTGCTCTCCCAGTAATACCAGCAGCTCTGCCTCCTTGCCCGCTTGCCTGCTTGACTAGTTTGGCCAATGGGAATGCTACGTTTGTTACAGTTTGGCCAATGGTGATGCTTGGTGTTAAGAGTTTGGCCAATGAGAATGAGCCTGGGTGCATCAGCGTGTAGTGATTCTGAGTGATTGGCCGTCTGGCTGTCTTCCCGAGTCTCAGAGAACACTGTCTGGCTCCCATGGCTGTGCATGCCCACTGCGCTGATTCCTCTGTGTGTATTCAATGTGTTCTAAACCAACGTTAACCTGTGTGTTTTCCTAATGTTCCCCTGACATTGCTGTTCCTGCCGCTGATCCCAGGTTCTGGAATTGTAGGTGGTGTAAGGAGGGATGGAGTAAAGAAAGGGATGGACATGATCATCATGCAGAACCATTTAATTGTGCTATGTGTCAAAGGGGAGATTGTGACCTATGTAGGGGAAAGGAGTGTGAGTAAAAGCTGCCAGATATAACTGGATAAATTAAGTTAGGCCTCCCTGATATATTGCCTAAGTAGATTATGCATGTAACATAGGGTTTCCGGTTACAAGTGTCTATGGACCAAGCTCTTAATCCCCTAACAGGTTCTGCTAGAGTTCAGAAAAAGTTGTTAGGGAGGTGTCCGTTAGGAAAAGCACGCAGAACTAGACCAAGTAATATGTTAGGGAAGGGTATTTAGGTATGGGAAATGGGTTGACATGTATCCATGGGAAATGTGCATTGGAAATGGTAACATAGTGGGAAAAGGTATATTGGAAATAATATGTTTTTGGTGAGATGAGGGTAAGCAGTGAAGGATAAAAGCACCTGGGTGGCTGGTAGTCAATCCAGTACAAAGGTTGGTATATACAGTATATATATATATATATATATATATATATATATATATATATATATTGGGTGGGACTTAATAAGTCCCATAGGGGGGAATATATAGGATATTTTCCAGGAGATTTAACCTTTATTTAACTAGGCAAGTCAGTTGAGAACTAATTCTTATTTACAATGACGTCCTACCAAAAGGCAAAAGACCTCCTGCGGGGACGGGGACTGGGATTAAAAATAAAAATAAACAAAATATAAATATAGGACCAAACACACATCACGATAAGAGAGACAAAACAACCCTACCAAAAGAGATACCTAAGACAACAACATAGCAAGGCAGCAACACATGACAACACAGCATGGTAGCAAAGTAACATGACAACAAGATGGTAGCAACACAACATGGTAGCAGCACAAAACATAGTACAAACATTATTGGGCGCAGACAACAGCACAAAGGTCAAGAAGGTAGAGATGACAATACATCACGCAAAGCAGCCACAATTGTCAGTAAGAGTGTCCATGATTGAGTCTTTGAGTGAAGAGATTTAGATAAAACTGTCCAGTTTGAGTGTTTGTTGCAGCTCGTTCCAGTCGCTAGCTGCAGTGAACTGAAAAGACCTTTAACAGAATGTGACTGGCAGAACGGGTGTTGTATGTGGAGGATGAGGGCTGCAGGTGATATCTCAGACAGGGGGGAGTGAGGCCTAAGAGGGTTTTATAAATAAGCATCAACCAGTGGGTCTTGCGACGGGTATACAGAGATGACCAGTTTACAGAGGACTATAGAGTGCAGTGATGTGTCCTATAAGGAGCATTGGTGGCAAATTAGGTAATCTGTAGAGTAGCAACAGAATCAACATGGGTTTAAAGAAAACGGCTACATAGTATTTAGAGTAGTCAGTAAAGCCAAGAAAGACCACCATATAACCTTGTAAGTGCACCTAGACAGGCACTAGCATTGTGTGTGTTATGTCATAAAATATTGTAAAGTGCACTTATTTTTTGTACCATTGCTATAGTTACGCCACCAATAAAAACTATGCCAAGGAGTGTGTGCCAAAAGGGGAAGGGAAAACAGATGAAGATGGGCGTAGACAAACCAGAATTAAGAGTAAGAAATGATGGTGGCAGAAGGCTAAGAGGCGTTGGTCATTTACATATGGAGGAAGGACTATGTATGTTATGTAAACATGAAAACTGTATAAAAGGAGTGCGCTGAGATGGGGAGAATCAGTTGTTTCTGCAGATCAGCTTGGCTCTATTGCTTTTTTAATAAAGTCTACCTTGCTTCTACAAACTCTGAACGTGCTTTATTTTTAAAGGAAAAGAAGGGAAGATTTTCCACAAAAAGCACTACTTTTGACCAGGCCCATGGTGCACTATAAGGGGATAGCGTGCCATTTGGGACACAGCATATCCTCCTTTACTTGTCAGCTCTTCTGTTTTTACCTTTGACCCGTTCTCGGTTAATGGCCACTTCAGGTGGCGGTTGGGTTGGAGTGGAGTGTGTGTGTGTGTGTGTGTGTGTGTGTGTGTGTGTGTGTGTGTGTGTGTGTGTGTGTGTGTGTGTGTGTGTGTGTCACGGTGAGTGTGCAGGGAACGAGGCGCAGAGCGAGAGGACTGTGCAAACATGTTTTATTAATAAATAAAACACTACCAAAAACAAGATACGTATGTAACACCGTGGCGTGCGTACTCACACAAACAAGCACAAGCAATGATCCACACACAGGTGGATGTGTGGCATGCCTAAATACTATCCCCAATCAGAGACAAACTCTAGTCAGCTGTCTCTGATTGGGGATCATTAACTACCCCTATTATTGATGTGAGGGCTTGACTGTGGTCCTACCACTCCCCCTAGTGGGAGTCAGAGGCCTAACCTCACAGTGTGCTTGTCACTTTAACTGGCAACTCTGGCACTCCCTCAGTTCTGCCTGGTGAACTGCTCCAGTTGCTGACTGGGCAAACACACACACACAAACACACACACACACATATACACACACACATACACACACACATATACACACACATACACACACACAAACACACACACACATATACACTCACACAAACACACACACACACACACACGTACAAACACACACAGACACACACACCTTCCCACATCAACAGACTTTGATATCATGCAGTTGATGAGAGGATGGATCCTCTGTAATGCAATCAGAGAATGTAATGATGAAAGAGCAGCTTTAACATTGAAAATATATATGGAGAGCAAAAGGCCATAACATGCAAACGCAATCATCACAGAAGATTAAGCAACCCCCCCCCCCACACACACACACACAAACAGCTCAAGCTTTGTTACTCAAGCATACACGCACCCACGCAGGCATGCACACCCACACCAACAGAGCACCCATTAATTCGTTCAGCGCTCAGCCAGGCCCTCCACCTCTCCCTAGGACTGAGCTGAGCTCTCTGGGTAAAGGTGCCTCTTGATAGAGATAGAGCTAGCTTAGTTCGTTCCACCACCACGACTGGGGGACACGAGAGCGCTTGCGCGCATTCAGCTTGGCTATTGAAGAAAAGCGGTCTCGAAAGACCTGACGGTCTGGTTCGTGCACGAGGGGTCTCAAAGCGTTGATGAAAGATAGCGGCAGAGCAGCGCGAGCAGCGACCTGCCGACTGCGACAGCGGGACAAATGTAAAACGACCGATTTCACAGCGTTTCCAAATCCCTGTTTCTATCATGAATGAATAGATGACGAAGAAGAACCAAGGAAAACTGGAGGTTCGCCTCTCTCCATCACAGGGTGCTGGTGAAAGAGTGGCAACATTGGTCAAAAACGTCAAAAGAGAATAACGCACCATCATCAGTTGCGTTTGTCTGTCATGAGATGACAAAGGTGGGTGATAAAGAATATGTGTCTTAGTATTTATCTGTAAAAGCACCAGTTTTATTTTAAGCCGCGTTTATCGCTATTTCACCCATTTTGGGGGGATATTTGTATGGAAATGTCTGCTGGCATTGCCCCTGTAGGCTAGTCTAAATCAGAATACATTCTTGTGTCGTTTCATTGTTTTTCCAACGTCACCACCACCGGTGAACTCCCAGCCCCAGGTTTTAAGTCTTTTAATGCCTGGCGCTGCGGTGTTGTCAGTCACAATGATGAACAGGATGTTGTGACAATGACAATATACATCGTGCATGCGTCATTTCAACCCGTCAGTTGTTCTTTCGCCGGTTCTCATGTCATCAAAATCATTATTACTGTGTGTGAATTAATTATCCAATTGCCAAATACTGACAGTTGGGTCTGAGTGCCGTGCTCATATTCGCCCAGTCTTGTCCTGTCCGGCCAATAGATCACGGATGGTTCACTACTTTATAAATATGTCGAACAATCGCTTCAAGGAAACTCACAACAATAGATTATGATGATCTATCAATCATCATACTCTATCTGAAAGCTGTATGACTGATTATTATAGCCTAGCCATTATATGAGATTACATTGGTTTAAAACTCTCCCCACGTAGGCCTAATTAATTGCATGAAAGGAGTTAATACTTTCGGAACATGAGATGGAGAGAGAGTAATTATGAAGATAAAACAGAAAAGAGGTCAAAGATAAGAAATATATTTCAAATGCTTATGAATAAATGCAAACTTAAAAAACATATATATAGTATTTTCTTTTGTAATTTCCTTATCATATAGCCAGCCTATTTTAATTAGTTTGCTATGGGTTTATTTGCAGTGGACCTGATATCTGATCAGTCATTCTACCACATATGACTTGTTCTCACGCTATTAGCTGTCAGGTTAAAATAAGTGTGATTGTGCTGAATGTGCTCATGTAATTCACTGTCAGATTCGATGTAGTTTGGACGGAAGGTAGCGTAGCGGTTAAGAGCGTTGGGCCAGTAACCGAAAAGTTGCTGGTTAGAATTCGCGACAGTTCCCGAGCCGACTAGGCGAACCATTATTTAGATGCGCCGTTGAGCAAGGCAATTAACCCGAATTGCTCCTGTACAATTCTCTGGATAAGAGCGTCCGCTAAATGATTAAAATGTAACATGGGTGAGGGATATGCTATGTGATGTGGCAGGCAACAGTGCATTTCGTTCTCTCACATCTGTTGTCAAAGTTTGCTGCTGCAAAAGTTTTAACGTTCCCATTTTGTGTGGTTCCGGTTTATTTCGACTAGATTGGGTTTATTTTTACATGTTCGCTACTGGTTTCATTATTAGCCTACTAGCCTATATTGACCCCTGAAAATAAAATTATTTAAATTGAACGTGTGTGTGTGTGTGTGTGTGTGTTTGCGTGCACATGCAGATCCACCCCAGTGTATTCAACTGAGGACAAATCAAGTGTATCGAGACCGTTGCACCACAGTATAGCATTAACCTCTAAACCCAATTCATAAAGAGTTGTATCTCCTTAACTCAATCAGATGTATGACATACACACCACTCTAAATGCTATAGTAACAAGATGAATAATCATAGGTCATGCACAAGCAGTGTTGTAGTGTGTTAGCTTTGTCTTTCTGCATGGTGAAACACAATAAATAATAATATAATGTGTGCTCTTAAAGTGAAAATGCAGCCTTATGAATAACAGTGATAGCAGCCACCACACACACACACACACATGCAGGCACACACACACGCTTCCAAGCGCACAGACACACTCTTTCTCTCTCCATCCCCCTCTCTCTCTTTCTCTCACTGTCCCTCTCTCCCCCTCTCCCTCCCCATTCCCATCTCTCTCTCTCCGTGTCCTTCTCTCTCTCCCATCCTCCCTCTTTCTCTCTCCCTGTCCCTCCCCCTCTCTCTCTCCCGCCTCTCTCTCTCTCTCTCTCTCTCTCTCTCTCTACATCTCTCTTTCTCTCGCCCCCCCCCACTCTCTCTCTACATCTCTCTTTCTCTGATTACAGACCTTGTCATTAAATATTTACTTGCGGCATCTCAGCAGCCGCAGAGGGGTGTGTGTGTGTGTAAGAGAGAAAGAGAGAGTGTGGAGGCGAAAAAACAATGAGGTAATGGGGAGTACATTTAGGGTCCTGTAGCTACTACATTTAGGGTCCTGGAGTTTTCCCTGGACACCTAACCCTGACCAGGAAAAACTCCTGGCTGTATCGATGGGCTATCCTCTCCTATGATACAATCTAGCGAAGCAAGCGTTTTACATAGTGCCCACTGTCAGTCTGACAACGTGGCCAAACAGATGGGCAGGGTTTTTAGAGCCGAGTGGGAGCCAGAGGTTGGGCGTGTGTTCAGTGGGGCCGGGCTGCCCTTGGTGGTGCAAAAACATTATTTTCATCTCTTTGTAGATGTACAACATCCCCCATCCATGGGGACTTGGATTAAACGGACCGTCAGGGATTACTGTATCTGGCTGATCTCTATGCCAACTGGGGACTGGGCACACGAGACACACACGCACACACACAAACACACACACAATACACACACACACACACACACACAATACACACACACACACACACAAGGGGTGGGGGTTGAAATAACGGGATGGGTGTGGTTGGCTTTGTACAACAGGTGTGGATATGGAGATTATTTCCCCTCAATTCCTTGTTCTTCTTTTGAGCAGCTGTTGCTGAATGACCTCAAGGGATTTTCAGGCCAAATGGAATCTGATCCGTCAACATGTTCCCAAAATGTTGAAATTTATAAGCAAAGGTCGTGTTCGGCATGCAAGAATAAAGCAAAACGTTTTCAAGTGGAAAATTCTTATTGATCAAGTTTAAACCTGCTTTGTTCTTTCTAAACATGTCTTTGTCCTGATTGGCTGTTTGTAGTTGGCACTTTGGGGCGTGGTTGAGATGGTGAAGGTCTGGGGGAGGGGCCTACACCACAGGTGTGGCTGGGGTCCGGGATGAAGTTTCAGATCTAGAATCAGCTTCTCCATGCCACAATCCTAGTCTTAACCATTAGTGGGGGAAATGCAAAACAGACCGAAGATCAGCGTCTTGGTACAACTTCACCGTACACCAAAGCTGTGACTGGCAGAGTGGGCGTGGCTGTTAGGGTTGCCCTCCAGCTCCACCGCTGTCATTCTAATGAACCTGAGGAAAGACTACCCCCTCGGAGGAAGGAAACACAAAACACTTCGCCATACGGAGAGAAGATCAAACAAACACATCACCTGCCTGAACGGCTTCCGCTTACATACAGTAGGTTCGGCTTGGTCCTAGCAGAACTCTAGGCGAAGCGAACATCTGTGCTCGCATACTCGCAATAAACATCTTTGCTTGAAAAAGGATTAAAAAAAAAATTATATTACTGTTTTTTGTACGTCTTGAGCCACAGTAGCAAAAACATAGCATTACCACTTAATAAAAATAGATACATCAAGAAATCTTCAATTCATTTTGAAATTTTTGCAGAGGAGGTCCTAGTCGTGCATTTTTACATCTAGCTAAGACGTTTGGTGTAGTACTTCAAGTGAAAAAAATGTGCATGAAAACTTTAAGTAACTGCAGACAGTAGGGCCTCTCTGCTACTACGCTCTCTCCTCTCTCTCTCATTGAATGACAACAAACACTTCATTGAAGAATCCCGTCCATAGTTCCCACCCTTACAGTTGACCAATCACCGACGAAGGGGTGTAGGCTTCGGCTACCGAATTTTGACTTGCCTCAAGAAAAAAAATGTGTGTGCACGAACAGATGGAAAAAAAACCTGCCGAACACCAAAACTAACAAAAACATAATATATGCGCAAATTGTTTCGACTGGGAAGAATGGGACAGGCTTTAGCCCGGTGCACAATGATGATGTAACTGAACAGCACCAGGAGCAATAGGCCATCTGTGCTCACACTAGAGTTCTAATCGGGCCTGACATTTCGAGCCCGGTCCGACCCAAGCCCAGAGAGCTGAAGCCCGAGCCCAGGCTCAGTACGACATCACAGAAATGAAAAGTGCCCGAACCCAAAATAAAGCCTGATTTCTAGAAAACAGTATATTGATTGAAACTTAAACTGGTGTTGAGAAAATGCGGCGGAGGCGGCGGCAGCAGAGAGTGAGGAGACGAGGAAACAGCTTTTGGGCCTAGAAAAAGCTAACAGAGAGGAAAACTCACCTTAGTTATAATCAACTGAATGTGGAAAATATTGGATTAAAGTAGGCTAATGCAATTGAAGGCACATACACTATCTCATCTTGATAAATCAATCAATGTCAGATTTGAGTTTTCACTTAATCTCTGTTTAGATATTTGGTAACAACTAGGCTGGGAAAATATTAGCTAAATTGAGGTGAGTGCTCATCATTACTCTAGTTTGCGCATATATTTATGAACATAACATTTTGCTAGCATATGTACATCTCCGTAGTAGTCTGTTCTACTCCCAACTAAAAGCCTGTGACTTGTCTGATAATCAATCAATGTGATTTTGTTTCACTCAATCTATTTCTGTATATTTGGTTAATTGAACTCTGGCTGGACAAGTAGAGGCAGTAGCTCATCTATTAGTTTGCTTGTCTATCACTGATCAGAAACCTTTAGCATGCAATAATGTAGCCTAAATCAAGAATATTATTTTGCTCTTGACTCACCTAGCAGCCTTCAATAATCTATCTATCATCGAGCTGAGAGAAAGCGTCCTGTCTTAACGTAACGTATCCTACTTCAATATAATATCATTTATCAATCATTCCTACGAGTCACTCATGCCTTTTTGCAATTAAATAACAAAGGGAACCTTGAATAATTCAACAATAAATAACAAAGGGAACCTTGAATAATTCAACAATAAATAAAGAACTTGATTTTCTGCCAAACTGACATTTGAATAATCGCTCAAAAGCCCTGTGTTTTGAATGCATGTTTGATTAGGAAAACGTTTGGATCAGTTATGAGTCTACTTTTAATAGTTTACATGGTCCAGCAAGGTACATTAGCAGGGCATTCATAGGGTGTATTTTGTTAGGATGTATCGGCGTTAACAGATGCCATTCAAATATGGTCTTCTTCTGAACTGAGATGCCATTAAAATATGGTCTTCTTCTGAACTGAAATGCCATTGAAATATGGTATTTCTCTGAACTGAGATGCCATTAAAATATGGTCTTCTTCTGAACTGAAATGCCATTGAAATATGGTATTTCTCTCAACTGAGATGCCATTCAAATATGGTCTTCTTCTGAACTGAGATGCCATTCAAATATGTTCTTCTTCTGAACTGAGATGCCATTCAAATATGTTCTTCTTCTGAACTGAAATGCCATTGAAATATGGTATTTCTCTGAACTGAGATGCCATTCAAATATGGTCTTCTTCTGAACTGAGATGCCATTAAAATATGGTCTTCTTCTGAACTGAGATGCCCTTAAAATATGGTCTTCTTCTGAACTGAGATGCCATTCAAATATGTTCTTCTTCTGAACTGAAATGCCATTGAAATATGGTATTTCTCTGAACTGAGATGCCATTCAAATATGGTCTTCTTCTGAACTGAGATGCCATTAAAATATGGTCTTCTTCTGAACTGAGATGCCATTCAAATATGGTCTTCTTCAAACTGAGATGCCATTAAAATATGGTCTTCTTCTGAACTGAGATGCCATTAAAATATGGTCTTCTTCTGAACTGAGATGCCATTCAAATATGTTCTTCTTCTGAACTGAAATGCCATTGAAATATGGTATTTCTCTGAACTGAGATGCCATTGAAATATGGTATTTCTCTGAACTGAGATGCCATTCAAATATGGTCTTCTTCTGAACTGAGATGCCATTAAAATATGGTCTTCTTCTGAACTGAGATGCCATTCAAATATGTTCTTCTTCTGAACTGAAATGCCATTCAAATATGGTCTTCTTCAAACTGAGATGCCATTAAAATATGGTCTTCTTCTGAACTGAGATGCCATTAAAATGTGGTCTTCTTCTGAACTGAGATGCCATTAAAATATGTTCTTCTTCTGAACTGAGATGCCATTCAAATATGTTCTTCTTCTGAACTGAAATGCCATTCAAATATGGTCTTCTTCAAACTGAGATGCCATTAAAATATGGTCTTCTTCTGAACTGAGATGCCATTAAAATGTGGTCTTCTTCTGAACTGAGATGCCATTAAAATGTGGTCTTCTTCTGAACTGAGATGCGCTGCCTTTCATTGTCTTGTGGGTCATTATTCTCGTGAACTCCAGCCTATTCGTATCAAAAATTGAAACATTTCAACCATCACATTTCTCTGGCCCAGCCAATATTGTAATCCTGGCAGAATCCTGGTGTATCTACAGCTGCTGTGGCTGAGAGAGAGCCATAGTAGGCTAAAAGGTGCACAGACACGCACAGTCAACCCTGAAACCCACCCGGCACTCTGTATAATAATGTGGGAATTCATTTTGGACTTGGGGACTGTGAAGAGACCCCTGGTATGTCATGTCTTGTGGGTTGTGTATGGGTGTCTGAGCTGAATGTTATTTGATTATGCAGACTATCTGGAATTTTCATCACTGTAATAGTTCTTATAAAAACTAGATGAGAGGCAGTTAATCTCTCGTCAGCTCTCAACCAGCAAAGACTGGCATGCATGTTGTTGATGTTAGTTCTGTGTGTGCCATTAAGGGCAAGGCGTGCTGCTCTGTTTTTAGCCAGCTGCAGCTTTGCTGCACTTGACCATATTACCGGACAGTAATCAAGATGGGACAAGACCAGAGCCTGAACAACTAGTACAGTTGATTTTTGTGTCAAAAATGCAGAACATCTTCTTATAACAGACATACATAATACCGGGCCGTCGGGTTCGGTCTGAGAATGAGAACTCTAGCTGACACAGGCCTATAACAACACACTGGATTGGCCATCCAGTTACAGTGTCCAGTATCAGGACCCATTCTGTGGAAAGCCCCATGGGATATCCACAGGTGTATACACAGATGTCAAAACAGACAACTAGACCTTTCACTGCTTAATAAAATACAGTAGGATTTTTCAAATAAAAAAATTGTATTCAAACAAATCGTTTCCAGCAGCAGCAGTCAAAACATACTTTTTAAAATGTTAGATGAAAACAGAAAACAAATGCAGTGTACAGTTAAAAATACTGATGAAAAAAAAAATAACAGTGTATAGATAATGGTGTAAAGTCTTTCCTCTTGGGGGGCATGACTGACTGGCGGGGGCCAGTAATACCGCTACCTTAGTAAATTATTATCTCCCTACTGACCCGGCTCGGTGCAGTGTTTGTAACATGCTATATTTTATTATAATATAAATTCTGTGCATACATTTTGTGAAGAAGATTAATTCTCTTTTCATCCTACACTACCTGCACCCCTTCCTCCTCCTCCACCTCCTCCTCCTGAAGAGAAGTTAGAGGACCAGAGTACAGTTAGAGGACCAGAGTACAGTTAGAGGACCAGAGTACAGTTAGAGGACCAGAGTACAGTTAGAGCCACTACAGTTAGAGGACCAGAGTACAGTTAGAGGACCAGAGTACAGTTAGAGGACCAGAGTACAGTTAGAGGACCAGAGTACAGTTAGAGGACCAGAGTACAGTTAGAGGACCAGAGTACAGTTAGAGGACCAGAGTACAGTTAGAGGACCAGAGTACAGTTAGAGGAGGCTCGAGTGGCGTGTGGAATCTGATGAGTCTTTTAGAGCTCTTCGCTGCAGCAGGGAGATATCACATTTACTGCTGCCTGCCTGCACCCCTCCCCCCTCTCCTTCCCTTCCTCACCCCCTCTCTCCATCACAATCTCCGTCTCTCTCCTTCCCTTCGTCTTGAAGACCAAAGCTCTGCCAGAGGCTGTGTGCCATCTGCTCTGTCATTTTTTGAATTAGGAGAACTTGTGGGAACAGCACATTTATTGTTACGTCACAATTAATAATTCAATCAACCCCACTGGCAGACTCACAGGCATTAGCCAGAACCCAGATCAGTTTTTGCTGTCTTGCCAACGCCTTGGCACTCATTGTCACGCAAGACAGCACAAATATATCCGGGATCAGGCTAGACTCACATACCTATGATGCGTTACAGTATCATCATCATCATCAGTTTGACCTTAAGACCTTTACCCCCTAACCTTTGTTGCATGTGTGTGTGTGTTTGTCTTTGGATCGGCTGGTGTTATTTGTTTCTTATTCAAACAATTATGTTCCTAGATCCTTAGATGCGATTTAATAAGGAGTCTCCATCAATATGATAAATGGGAGTTGCTTACTTTGAAAATAATTGCAACTGGACTGGACAGAGTTTTCTTTACATGGAGTTTAATCATTCAAATGTGGATTCAATGTGTGACTTTGGGAACATATTGATCCAGCCTTCTGTTTCCATATTAGATATCATTAAAAGTTATTGTAAAGTTGCAACCATAGCAAACATATTAATAGTATGGGTATAGGATACAGTGTATTCAGACCCCTTGACTTTTTCAATATTTTGTTATGTTACAGACTTATTAGTATTCAGACCCTTTGCTATGAGACTCGAAATTGAGCTCAGGTGCATCCTGTTTCCATTGATCATCTTTGAGATGTTCTACAACTTGATTGGAGTCCACTTGTGGTAAATTAAATTGATTGGACATGATTTCGAAAGGCACACACCTGTATACAAGGTCCCACAATTGACAGTGCATGTCAGAGCAAAAATCAAGCCTTGAGGTCACAGGAATTGTCCGAAGAGCTCCGAGACAGGATTGTGTCGAGGCACAGATCTGGAGAAGGGTACCAAAAAATGTCTGCAGCATTGAAGGTCCCCAAGAACATTCTTAAATGGAAGAAGTTTGGAACCACCAAGACTCTTCCTAGAGCTGGCCGCCCGGCCAAACTGAGCAATCGGGGGAGAAGGGCCTTGGTCAGGGAGGTGACCAAGAACCCGATGGTTACTCTGACAGAGCTCTAGAGTTTCTCTGTAGAGATGGGAAAACATTGCAGAAGGACAACCATCTCTGCAGCACTCCACCAATCAGGCCTTTATGGTAGAGTGGCCAGAGGGAAGCCACTCCTCAGTAAAAGGCACATGACAGCCAGCTTGGAGTTTGCCAAAAGGCACCTAAAGATTCTCAGACCATGAGAAACAAGATTCTCTGGTCTGATGAAACCAAGATTGAACTCTTTGGCTTGAATGCCAAGCGTCACGTCTGGAGGAAACCTGGCACCATCCCTACGGTGAAGCATGGTGGTGGCAGAATCATGCTGTCGTGGTGTTTTTCAGCGGCAGGGACTGGGAGACTAGTCAGGATCAAGGGAAAGATGAACGGAGCAAAGTATAGAGAAATCCTTGATGAAAACAATGTAATCAATTTTAGAATAAGGCTATAACCTAACAAAATTTGGAAAAAGTCAAGGGGTCTGAATACTTTCCAAAAGCACTGTATATATACTGTACCAGTAAAATGTTTGGACAAACCTAGTCATTCAAAGATTTTTCTTTATTTTTACTATTTTCTACATTGTAGAATAATAGTGAGGACATCACAACTATAAAATAACACATATATAACCAAAAAAGTGTTAAACAAATTTAAATATTTTTTATATTTTAGATTCTTCAATGTAGCCACACTTTGCCTTGATGACAACTTTGCAAAGCTTTGGCATTATTTAAACCAGCTTCACCTGGAATGATTTTCCAACAGTCTTATAGGAGTTCCCACATATGCTGAGGACGTGTTGGCTGCTTTTCCTTCACTCTGCGGTACAACTCATCGCAAAGCCTTGACACTCTAGAGGAGGTGGCGGAGAGACGGATCCTGGCCAAACTGCTGGCCATCATGGACAACGTCACCCACCCTCTGCACGCCATGGTTATGATGTAGAGGAGCACCTTTCAGTCACTGCATATTAGTATCCTGTCAGTTGCACCTTTTCTCATTGCTTTTAGTATATCGAATGTGCAATACGTGCAGTTGTCTGTAATTAAACCCTGCGCACTAAGGACTGTATTTTAAGGGAATTACTATTATTACCCCAAATTATATCATACACACATTTAGCTATTTAAGTATCTCTTCCTGTCATTTACCTGTACAGTTTGTGTAACCATGCAAGTATTCACTTATCTGTAAATATAACTGTATATTTACCTGTACAGCTAATTTAACCATGCAAAATATTCACTTACCTGTTCATTTAGCCAGTCTGTCTGTTAAGTAAACTATTATTACCCTCGCTCATATCATATGCATTTTTAGCTACTGAAGTATTTCTCTGCCATCGACCTGTATAGTATGGTTAACCATCCAACATCCACCAATGTATAGTGTACATATTCAGCCAGCCACCCATACTATGCAATGTCTTTTTATAGCTTTTTTTTGCACTCCAGATATCTTGTATTTCTATACTTTTTCATACTGCCGCTCTATGTATCATGTACCGTGTATCTGTCTTTTGTGTACTTTCGTTGTGGCATTTTGCACCTGCCCTGTGTTTTGTTGTTGTAGCTGCTTGACAAAGAAATGGCCCAAGCACGTCTCTTATTATTATTGGTGTCTTTCAGTAGTGGTTTCTCTGCAGTAATTCAACCATGAAGGCCTAATTCACGCTGTCTCCTCTGAACAGTTGATGTTGAGATGTGTCTGTTCCTTGAACACTGTGAAGCATTTATTTGGGCTGCAATTTCATAGGCTGGTAATTCTAATGAACTTATCATCTGCAGCAGAGGGAACTCTGGGTCTTCCTTTCCTGTGGCGCTCCTCATGAGTGCCTGTTTCAATTAGCACTTGACGGTTTTTGCAACTGCACTTGAAGAAACATTGACTGACCGTCATGTCTTAAAGTAATGATGATCTGTTGTTTCTCTTTGCTTATTTGAGCTATTCTTGCCATAATATGGACTTGGTATTTTGACAAATAGGGCTATCTTCTGTATACCACCCCTACCTTGTCCCAACACAACTGATTGGCTCAAACGCGTTATGAAGGAAAGAAATTCAACAAATTAACTTTTAACAAGGCACATCTGTTAATTGAAATGCATTCCAGGTGACTACCTCATGAAGCTGGTTGAGAGAATGCCAAGAGTGTGCAAAGCTGTCATCAATGCAAAGGGTGGCTTTAAAAATAAAGAACCCCCCCTCCCCAAACACACACACTCACACTGTATTCTACACACCAATCAACAAACCACAACCTTGTTCATGGTCTTACTGTTTATAAACGTGACAGTCTGTTCATTGCAGTGTTTGTGTGTGTATCATTTGATTTCTATGATGATGCCACACAGATTCAAGTTATTAAACTAACCTCACGTTGCTTTGCTTGCTACTGCTCTTTCATCCTAAAGACAGTATACTGGGCTGAGAGAAACCAAGCTCTAGCTTCCCTGGCTCTAGGCTGTGGTCCAATGTATCAACCACACACACACACACACACACACACACACACACACACACACACACACACACACACACACACACACACACACACACACACACACACACACACACACACACAAAGACACACACACACAACAGACGCCTGGCGCTGCCTTTGGCCCTGAGATCACTGGTAAGTGCTGTTGTGCTTAACGGCAGGGTTAGGCTATATGTGTGTGTGTGTGTGTGTGTGTGTGTTAGTTTGCATGTGGAGAGAGGTCAATGTGAAGAGCTTGATAATGTGGTTTTATAACAGAATACTGTTTACAATTATCTTGCTAAATTGGACGCAGGTCGGCCCAGAGTATCGTGGTAACTGACTGTGCTTGGCAGACACGTATGTGTGTGAAAGTGATTCAAGTGATTCAAGTGTGTTTCGGAGAAGAGGGACCCGAAGCGTAAACTCATTTGGCGATGAGGATGCGTCTTATGTAAATGAACAGCTGACCTGTCAGTTCAAGCAGAGACACACACACACAGAGAGAGACAGTCACACACACACACAGCAACAGACACACACACAACGACAGAAACACACACAGACAGATACACAGAGACAGACACACAGAGACAGACACAGAGACAGACACACACACACAGAGACAGACACACACACACACACAGCGACAGACACACACAGAGGCAGACACAGCGACAGACACACACATAGCGACAGACACACAGAGAGACAGACACACACAGAGACACACACAGAGACAGACACAGAGACAGACAAAGAGACAGACACACACAGAGACACACACAGAGACAGACACAGAGACAGACAAAGAGACAGACACACACAGAGACAGACACACACAGAGACAGAAGCAGAGACAGACACACAGAGACAGACACACAGAGACAGACACACACACACACACAGAGACAGACTATGCCATCTATTTTGTGCAGTGCACCAGTCCCTCCCGCAGCACCCCCACAACATGATGCTGCCACCCCCCATGCTTCACGGTTCGGCTTGCAAGCATCCCCCTTTTTCCTCCAAACATAAAAATGGTCATTATGGCCAAACAGTTCTATTTTTGTTTCATCAGACCAGAAGACATTTCTCCAAAAAGTATGATCTTGTGCAGTTGCAAACCGAAGTCTGGCTTTTTTATGGTGGTTTTGGAGCAGTGGCTTCTTCCTTGCTGAGCGGCCTTTCATGTTATGTCGGTATAGGACTTGTTTTACTGTGGATATAGATACTTTTGTACCTGTTTCCTCCAGCATCTTCACAAGGTCCTTTGCTGTTGTTCTGGGATTGATTTGCACTTTTCGCACAATAGTACATTAATCTCTAGGAGACAGAATGCTGCTGCGGGGTCCCATGGTGTTTATACTTGCGTACTATTGTTTGTACAGATGAACGTGGTACCTTCAGGCATTTGGAAATTGCTGATTTCCCATGATATTGAGCAAAGAGGCACTGAGTTTGAAGGTAGGCCTTGAAATACATCCACAGGTGCACCTCCAATTGACTCACATGATGTCAATTAGCCTCTCTCTCTCTCTCTCTCTCTCTCTCTCTCTCTCTCCCGTCTCTCTCTCCACTCTCTCTCTCAATTTCAATTCAATTTCAATTTCAATTTAAGGGCTTTATTGGCATGGGAAACATATGTTTACATTGCTAAAGCAAGTGAAATAGATAATAAACAAATGTACAGTAAACATTCCAAAAGAATAAAGTAATTTCAAATGTCATATTATGTATATATACAGTGTTATAATGATGTGCAAATAGTTAAGGTACAAAAAGAAAAAAGAAAAAAATCTAGGTTGTATTTACAATGGTGTTTGTTCTTCACTGGTTGCTCT
>CM042423.1:7447513-7450013 GCA_023634145.1 Thymallus thymallus
GGATGGAGGGTGGTGAGAGGGGGAGGAGGGATGGAGGGTGGTGAGAGGGGGAGGAGGGATGGAGGGTGGTGAGAGGGGGAGGAGGGATGGAGGTGGTGAGAGGGGGAGGAGGGATGGAGGGTGGTGAGAGGGGTAAAGAGATGGAGGTGGTTTTGCAGACAGTGACACTGAGACACAGTGCAGCATTAAATAGGACATATTAAAGCTCTTATAGGATTTTAATGGACTGTGACAGAATTACTGTATATCTGGGAATTCCAGAATTCCATCTGGTCTCCTTCTGACACCAGTGGATCAGAATAAGATCTTCCAGCGATTCCAATGGGACAAGTTGTAACTCAGACGCTGGGAGACTAGAAGCAAGTGCGGGGTGTGGATTTAATAATAAATAAACATGAAACAAAACACGAACAGCGTCTGAACATAAGAACAGGAATAACAACAATGCTGACTGGGGAATGAACCTGAGGGAGTGACAGATATAGGGATAGAAATCATAGAAGTGATGCAGTCCAGGTGAGTCTCGTGAGGCGCAGGTGCGTGTAACGACGGTGACAGGTGTGCGCAATAATCACCACACTGGCAACGTCGAGCGCCGGAGAGGGGGAGCGGGAGTAAACGTGACACAAGTCACAGGATTATTCAGGAAGCAATAATCAGATTTCACGCTCTAAACACGCATCCTGTGTGTGTGTGTGTGTGTGTGTGTGTGTGTGTGTGTGTGTGTGTGTGTGTGTGTGTGTGTGTGTGTGTGTGTGTGTGTGTGTGTGTGTGTGTTTTTGTTGAACTATCCTTGTGGGTACCAGAAGTCCTCACAAGGTTAGTAAAACAAGGAAAATTTGGACGTGAGGACATTTTGCTATTTTAGGCTTAGGGGTTATGTTTAGGGTTAGGGTTACAATTAGGGTTAGGGTTAGAATTAAGGTTAGGGTTAGGTTTAGGATTAGGGTTAGGAGTTAGGGTTAGGTATAGTTTTAGGGTAAGGGGTTTGGGGTTAAGGTTAGGCATAGGGTTAAGGGATAAGGTTAGGGTTCGATTTAAGGTTAGGGGTTAGGGAAAATATGATTTTTGATTGGAATCAATTATTTGTTCCCCACAAGGATGTGTGTGTGTGTCTGTTCAACTACAGTGTCGGTGTGACCCCTACCACTGGCTGACATCTGTTCCTTCCTAACCCAGTCAGATTTCAAAGCAAAAGTTGAAAGGGTAGGGAGGGTCTGTCACCCACCCACTTAGCACTGTAAAGGGATGCATTTATAATCATTTATAAACCATTCATAAGTATTTATAATCATTTACAAACCATTCATAAACCATGTATAATCATTTATAGACCATTCATAAACCATTTATAATAATTCATAAACCATTTATAAACAATGTATAATCATTTATAAACCATTCATAAACATTTATAATAATTTATAAACCATTCATAAACCATTTATAATCATTTATAAACCATTCATAAACATTTATAATAATTTATAAACCATTCATAAACCATTTATAATCATTTATAAAACATTCATAAGCATTTAGAATTGCTTTTTCATTTAAGTTATTAAGTGATACCAACATATTTGGGAAGTAACAGTATGGATGTGTTATGAAATCTAAATCTAATGGAAACCATAGTCCTGTGATTTTACCCTAAACTGACTGGTTTGATAGCACTTTTGTGGGCCTTGTATGCGGTCTAGAAAACCTAGTGAGGGAGGTCGATGACAGAAAGTCACCTACGGTCGTATAGGGTCAAAGGTTAGGGGTCAGCATATGAATTCAGTACAAGACGCCATCAGCGTCGACCATAAACATCTGCCAGAGTAAGTCAGGAGTTAGCTAGCGTGAAGGTCTGCTCATTACTTCATTAAGGCTAGCGTCAAAGAACTGCTGTGTTGCTCACGCAAGATACGTCTGGTTCGTTCCACAGCGAGTGTGTATGACATACTTTGACTCCACTGTCCAACGCTGTTTGGTGTAGAATTATTCTATAGGAAAGCAGAGGGAATCATAGAGAGAGAGTCAGAGGGAGAGAGACAGAGAGAGAGACAGAGAGAGAGAGGCACAGAGAGAGAGAGAGAGAGAGAGAGAGGCACAGAGAGAGAGGCACAGAGAGAGAGGCACAGAGAGAGAGAGACAGAGAGAAAGAGAGAGAGAGAGAGAGAGAGAGAGAGAGAGAGAGAGAGAGAGAGAGAGAGAGAGAGAGAGACAGAGAGAGACAGAGAGAGAGAGACAGAGAGAGAGAGACAGAGATAGAGAGAGAGATAGAGAGAGAGACAGAGAGAGAGACAGAGAGACAGAGAGAGGGACAGAGAGAGAGACAAAGAGAAGCAACAGAGAAATTAATAGAAACTGACAGATTTCATTTCTTTACGTCACACTCCAGTGACGTTAGTGAAACACACTGACGTAGACAGCTCTAATGACTCTAAACTTAAAATATTGTTAATTATCAGGTATCCTACTGAAATATTGAGTGCCATAGTCTGGTTTATGG